>NCQV01003835.1:5786-30650 GCA_002740545.1 Lophocereus schottii | reverse complement strand
GCCGCTGTCACCATCATTAAACCACTAATGGCACCCCCCCCTGTTGCTGTCTGTTCCTTCTCATGCATTCTTTTCCCTCTGCCCCTTCATTTGTGAAAGTTATTCGTGGCCATCAGCAAGTTAGGAAGAGTCACCGAGCGTTCCATCTAGGCTATTGAGTAACCATACCTTGCTCTTTTTCCCCCTTTTTTTTTTGTGGTTTCTCTCTTTTGTGTATAGTCATTAGTTTGTGTGCTATTGTCAAATGACAAAACTTATATTGTTTCACATATCATAGTATTCAAAACATCATGTTTCTCCCTTCATTGAATGTGTTGGTTAAAAAGTCTACACTTAAAAATGTCGTGGTGGGCGGGGATCAGCTAGTACAGCACTTTTGGGTTAGTGCCTTCGGAAGAAAAGGTTGTCTGTATGATTTTATGATTTTATCCACTTCCGGATGCAGATCATATCCATGCAGACGGCCAGTTATTCTTCTTTATTCATCTTCTTCCCTTTCTTATTATTGGTCCTTGTTTTTTCATGTGCTGGATTTGGAAAAGTAGGCAAAGGAGAGTGGGTTAGTCTGTGATCAATAGTTGAGCACATTCTCTGGTAACTGCCGATGTTATCTAACTTTTCATATTAAGTTTGGCTATTTCCTTGGTAGAAGAGATGCTGCCAATTTTTGATGATTGAAGTTGTTCAAGTTCATGCTTTATGACCTTGATGCGCATGGCATGCAGGTGGCAGGCATTTTCAATGAAGCTGCTCAGATGTCACCTGAGGATGCTGATGTCCATATTGTGTTGGGAGTCCTTTACAACTTATCTAGGGAATACGACAAGGCCATTGAGTCTTTTAAGACAGCCATAAAACTGAAACCGCATGATTATTCTCTTTGGAACAAGCTTGGTGCCACACAAGCTAATAGTGTGCATAGTGCAGATGCAATTGCAGCTTATCAGCAGGTAGCTTCATCTTGCCATTGCTATTGCCTCTCTCTCTTTTTTCTTTTTTTTTTGGTTTTTATCATGTAAAATGTTATGCTTTTTGTCAATTTGTATGGATAAGCACAAAGATGTGTGTGCAAGGGCCATAATGTGGGCGTTGTACCGAGAGTCATGGAAATGTGTTTTATAGGGGTATAATGGCTGGAAGAGAGTTATCTATCTTCAACGAAGTTGGAGGTGTCCTTGTTGGGAGGATCTGCAACTTTGGATTAGTTATTGAATAAGTCAGTGTCATGCTATATAGCGCTGTTTTTAGTTTATTTGTGCAGAAGGCTGGTGAGTACTTCTATTCAGAGTTCAATTGGAGGAGTCTCTTTGTAATAATGAGGTTAAGTTAGCATGGCTCTTATTATGCTTCCAGGGAACAAGCATTTTCTAAGATTGACATTTGACACTGTTTGCTGAACTCAGGAGCAAGTTGCTAGTATCCTCGCATAATTGGATCTTCGGGAGGTATTATTGTTATTTGGGATCCTCATACTTTAGAGCTTATGACTCAAGAATTGGGTCTTTTTTTGTGTGCTGTAAGTTTAAGTCCCTGGTGATAATTTTGTTTGGGGTCTTATTTGTGTTTATGGACCTAATGATGACAATTTATGTTCTATTTTTTTGGAGTGGTTCAGGACTTTCATGTCTAGTTGGGGTATTTCTTTGTGTTTAGGAGGTGACTTCAATGTCATTAGGTTCCCCTCTTACATATCGATCGAGCGAAGGTTCACCATCGCCATGAGAGAGTTTTCGAATTTTATAAAGTCTTGTAATCTCGTTGACCCTCCTTTAGAAGGTGGTCGACAACTGGTCGTTTTATGTGGTCTAGCCATGAGGAGGTCTCCAGTTTATCCTGTATTGATTGTTTTCTTTTCTCCATTGCTTGGGATGATCATTTTTAGGGACTTCATCAAGTTAATCTCCCTAAGGTTACTACTTACCACTTCCCCATTCTACTTCGGGTTGGAGAAGTCCTGTGGTGAAAAGACCTTTTAAATTTGAAAATGTTTGGCTTGAGGTGGATGGATTTTCTGACCTCGTGAAATCCTTTTGGGAGGAGCTCAATGTCTTTGGTTCGTTCTAGCTAAAACGTTGCACTTTCTCAACGTCCAAGCTCAAAGATTGGAATAAGGATGTCTTTGGCCACTTTGATACTAAGATGGCTTATTTGGTGGATAAGGTCAAGCGTGTGGATGAAAAGGAGCAACAACAATCTCTCACCTTTGCAGATAGATATGAGAGGTTGGATCTTAAGAAATAGCTTTCAAAGGTACATAATTGGATAGACATCTTTTGGTGGCAGAGAGCAAAGCAACATTGGGTTGAAGGAGATCGCAATACCTAATTCTTTCACAATATGGCTAATAGTACTATAGTAGAAGAAAGTTCAATGCTATTCGTAGCATTAAGGTAGATGGTGAGTACCATGTGGAGTCTTCTATTAAATATGCAATTAACTAGTTTTACGTTAATCTTTATCAAGAAGATCAACTATCTCAGCCTTTCCTTGAGGGGATTGATTATTATTCTATTAGTGTTGATGATGCTTTCGAGCTTGAAAAGGACTTCTCCAAGGAGGAAGTTTGGAATGCGATCAATGACTTGGGCAAGGATAAAGCTCCAGGTTGGATGGTTTTAACATTAACTTTTTCTAGCATTCTTGGAGTACTATCAAGGGGGAGATTATAGGACTTTTTGTTGATTTTCATAGGATTGGCATCTTTGAGAAAAGCCTGAATGCCACTTTCATCAGCTTGATCCCTAAAGTGGCAGGGCAGACGACATTAAGAAATTTGGACCCATCAGTCTAGTCAGGAGTGTGTACAAAATTCTTGTCAAGGTTCTTGCCTCGAGGACGAGAAGAGTCATTGGCAAAATTGTTGGCCCTTATCAGCATGCCTTTGTTCCCGGTCATCAAATTTTAGATGCTTCTTTGATAGCTAATGAGTGTATCGACTCCTATCTCAAATCCAGCCAGTTGGGAATTCATTGTAAACTCGCTATTGAGAAGGCTTTCAATCATGTCTCGTGAGATTTCCTTATGACTATTCTTAATAAAATGGGTTGCTCTAGCAAGTGGAGGAGATGGGTGTACTTTTGCATTTCTACCGTTTGCTTTTCAATTTTAATCCATGGTGAACCCTCAGGTTTCTTTCCTAGTTCAAGAGGGTTTCGTCAAGGTGATCCACTTTCTCCCGTGTTATTTATCGTTGTGATGGAATCACTTAACAGAATCCTTATTCAAGCAACTGAGGTGGGTTTGTTAGAAGTGTTCCAAATCGGTAACTCTCAATCCGGGCGGTAACTCTCAATCCGGCAGCATGTTAATTTCTCACCTTCTCTTGGTTGATGACGAACTTATTTTTTGTAAACCGGAAGAGAGGAACATTGGGTATTTGATGTGTGCCATTCTCCTTTTTGAAGCATGTTTGGGCTTAGAGTCAACTTATCAAAAACTGTTTTTCTGCTAATTGGTGAGATTCCCCAGCTGCATCACTTCACTCATTTCTTTGGCTGTGGGGTTGATTGCCTGCCATTTTCTTAAATTGGTCTCCCTCTCGGTGCAAATTTTAATAGCAAAGTTTTGTGAGAGCCTATTGTTGAAAGGTTCCACAAGAGATTGATGGGGTGGAAATCTAAGCTTTTGTCCAAAAGGGGTAGGCTCACTTTGTTGAAGAGCACTATATGGACCCTTGCTATTTATTTCATGTCCTTGTTTACTATCCCAGTTAGCATCGCTAATCATCTTGAGAAAATCATGAGAGACTTTCTTTGATCCAGAGATGAGACCAATGCACACTTCCATTGGGTTAGCTGGGGAGAGGTTTATTGTGCCATTATACATTTTCATTCAATATTTGCGTGTTTTTTAATTTCCAACTTCGTTTTTGGTCACTTGTAAACGCAATGTTAAACACTTTTTTAATGTCAAATACCTTTTCATATCAAACATTTCAATATATTAGTAAAAAAGTGTTAGAAAAAGCGAATGCAAATTCACTTTATAGGGAAAGGGATAGACAGTAGTATAGTAGCTGGAAGGAAAAGGGAGAAAACAAAATTTTGATTGACAAAGAAGAGAGATCGAGGAGATTGGGATGGAAGAGGAAATGAGTGGTTTTTTTTAAAAAAAAAAACATAAGGGAACTTATTAACAAAGAAGATGTATTGCACATAGAGTGCAAACCTTATACAAATGTTTTAGGTTTATAATACTAGGATTTTTCTATCTTTGAAAAAATTGTAAAATTATTAAAAAAGACAGTGGATCGGTTGTTAATAAGATCTGATGGATCCTCCTCCAAACTCCGATCGGATCGAAATTGGGTTCGGATTATTTTTTATCGGATTTGAATCATATTATTTTTTATCGGATTCGAAGGAGAGTTTTGCCTTGGATCGGATCGAATCGGATGTATCAAATTCGGGCTTTACTGCTATCCCTACTAAAGACCAGGTGGCTTTGGCGTTTTGCTAAAGGGGAGGAAGCTCTTGGGAAAAATGTGATCCATACCAAATACGAGGTTCATAGGTGGGGGTTGGTGGAGCAAGCAAAGCACCAATGCCCATGGGGTGGGTTGTTGGAAATCCATTTTAGCTGTTTTGGAGCGTTTCATATCCTTGGTTCATTTTGAGGTTAAGAGTGGGTCTAAAGTGCTTTTTTGGCATGATGCGTGGTGCAGAGACCAACCTCTTAAGTTTCAATTTCTTGAGCTTTTTAGAATTTCCCTTCTTAAGAGGCCATGGTGCATGATGTGGTCTCTTGGAACTGTGACCAAAGTCATTGGAACACAACATTTATAGGAGCCCCATTGATTGGGAAGAAGAAAGTGTTTGTAATTTTTTTGCTTCACTTGCCAAGGTAAGGTTCTTCCTGAGGGTAGTGATGAAATTACCTAGCCTTATGACTAATAATTCTTTTACCATCAAAATTTTCTGCAACAAGCTTTACAGTGGTTGGAATTGCCCTAATTTCCCTGTATAGGCTATTTGAAAGTCTAAAGCACCCACAAAAGCATGCTTTTTTTGCTTGGGCGACCACTAAAGGTAAGATCCCCATAGAGGATATGCTAAAAAGGAGAAACTTTAACAGGCCAAGTAGGTGAGGAGGAAAAGCCGGTTGACCACCTCCTTATTCATTGTAGTTGGGTTTCGTCACTTTGGCATTTGTCTCATTCCTTGATGGGTGTTAGACGAGTTCAACCTTTCCATGTGAAAGATGTCTTGGTAGCGTGGAGAAGATGAAAGAAGAAGAGTTGGGTTGGTGGTATTTGGAAGATGATTCCTTTGCAATTTGGTGGTGTGCATGGAAGGAAAGGAATAGTTGGATTTTGGAGGGCAAAGTTTTGTCCTTGCAAGATTTCAAGCTTTACTTGTTGAGAATCTTACATAATAGGAGTCATGCATTTAATGGTGGAAGAAACATGTGTCTCTTGGCTTTTGTAGCTAATATTATGCATGAGAGCTTGAGGGCATGATGTTTTTGTTTTTGTTCCTTTTGTACATGGGTGGCATCCCTTGTTGTCATTCTAATACAACCCTTTTATTGCTCATCAAAAAATAATTGGATCTACCGTAGTCAAACATAAAAAATTGACTTTTTTGTACCTTGCAGTCTAGCGAATTAATATTTTGACTCAGTGGTTTTTGAAGTAAATTCTAATGTGCCTAAAGGTTATGGCATTCGTCAACTAGGTGAGAATTCTGATCAGAACTAGGGAAATAAAAAGACAATTTTACCTATACTAGGTTTTACTAGGTTTTGCTAATTTTCTTTATTTGCCCACCCCTACATTAAACCTAACAGTAACACCAATAGTAATCGTCCCATCACATGATTACCGTCCATTCATTGGCAAGCAACAGCAACATCCACGAGCCCCCTACCGTACTCCAGGATGAATTGCTTGGCTCCAGCTACCTCATTTGTCCTCTCCTAAGCTTCTTTCTGTCTCCTCCCTTCCCCTTTCTCTCGCCTCCTCTACTAAGCCCTGTAATCAGCCTTGCACAATCCATTAATTAAACAAAGCAAGAAAACCCCTAAAACAGCCACCTTAAAATAATCTAACACACCCTATCAGCTTGAAATCAACATCAATGTAGCTATTGGAGTCGATGGGAAAGAAAGCAGAAAAGTAACTTCAAAGGCATCTAGCATACAAAGAACATATTGAATGCAAATAAATGCAAAGCTTACCAAGTAAGGGAGGGGGGGGGGACTGGAAAATGCTTGAATGAATGCTTATTAGTCGTCTCTTCATTATCCGAAGCCATTTGGGATCAGATGGTGTACTGAGCCATCAGCTATGTTCTTTTATTGTTTTTCTTGAATCAATGCACACAAAGTTATGCACACCATAAATCAATAGATGATGATTCAAGTCTTAATCTTCTCATTTGCAAAGTCTTCAACTAATGCTTGGCTCTTGAACGAAATTGCAGAAACAATGGGCAAATTTTTTTAAAAAATTTGTCATGAATAAATTTAACAGGGCATTTTAACCCTTCCAAAGCCTTAAAATTTATTCACCATAACAGAACCTTTAATCGAGTCCAAAGAATAAACTCGCCGATTGATGCAGGATAAGGATAGAGAAATAAGGAAATATTGGCATCTCTTAATATTTCCTTATGTGAAGTGTTTGATATTTTATTGTCGTGATAGTTTTATCTTTTGGGAATAACTTATCTTTTAATTATCATCTTAAGTAGAAAATAATAGTTTTGTGATATTATTTATTTTTAGTTTCCTTATTGTTTTAGGTCTCTTCTTTATTTAAACTCACTATTATGCATTAGGGAGTGAGACTTGAATGAATTGTAATATTGAGTGTTTGAGAATTCTTGTGTGAATTTTTTTGGTGCAGGAATTGCTCTTATAGCGTCCTACACAATTGCTCCCTTTTGTAGGAATTGCTCTTAGAGTGTTCTACATTAATTTGGTATCAGAACTCGTGATCTTTGTCGCTACCTTGGTGTTTTCCTTTTTTTTTCCACTTATCGTTCACAAAAACAAAAAAAAAAAAAAAAAAAAAAAAAAGAAATTCTCTAACCCAGAAACCCTAGCTGCAGCAGCCATCCTTCGATCACCACCAATCCCATTGGCCACCACCACTGACCATCATCCCGAGGCCGCCACCTCGATCCAACCACCACTAGCCCTCCACCGCTGCCTGTGGCAGCCGAAAACCTAAATCCCCAAATCGAAAACACTAATCGCACACACCACTCTCTCGAACCACCACCAAACGCGTTGCCCATTACCACGACTGCCAAGCTCTCAATCGCCACCTCCTTTCGACCACCACCCACCGTCACCGGTGGTGCACCGTTACCCGAACCCTAAAATCCCCAATTCTCAAATTCGCCCTCAATCCATCAAAGACTCCCAAAATTGGCTTCATTCCTCGATTTCCCATTTAATTTCGCCCCAAACCCCTCAATCAATTGGGTGGATTCGCATCAGAATTGGTTCAATTGATTGTCCACTCACTCGCAAAACCTTAACCCTAATTTGAAACCCTAGACCTCAAATTCACCTTTGATTGCTTAAAATCATCCAAAATTGATTTGATTGCTGCATTACCCACTGAATTTCGCCCACAGACCCCAAATCAATTGAGGTAAATTAAATCAATTGAGGTAAATTGCATCAATTCTTGCTTCAACTGGTTGTTCATCAAATCACAAAACCCTAAGTTACGAACTACCATTTTGTCTGGAAAGCGAAGGCTTCGGTACCTTCGGTCAGTGGCAGAGAGGGCCAACACCCTCTTTACCCGTACTGTCCCGCCACTGCCTCCCCTCCTCTTGCCGGAATTCACCCACGGTGGCTCAAGCTGCTCGCTGTGGTTGCTATTCCTATTGCAAGAGTTAGAAGGCCCTTATTGCTGGTGTCGCAACCATGGTTTGGTGTGAAAAGCATCACCAAGCCTTGTTTGTAATCATTCATGTTAAAGCACTTCTGGTTACGACAAACGTTCTGTACCAAGTTTTCTCTCCTTATGGAGATGTAGAAGAAATTGCCAGATTTCAGACAAGAGGTGATTTTCATGGTCGAGTGAAAATCTACTCTCACTAGGATGTTGTCCATACTTTGGTTGTCAAATTTATGACGGATGTTGTGAGTTAGATCTTTGCTAGTGAGGCCGTTTGTGGTTGTAAGTCCTATATTTCTCAGTATATGTGGATTATGAAATTCCTAGAGCTCCTTTGATTCCTTCGAAGCTTCTCATTGAAGATTATAGGGTTTCATCTATGGGATCTTCGTGGAAACAACCAACTTCTTACTTACATGAGATAGATCCAACCTTTTATGATGCATATGATAGGGGATTTATTATGGAGGACAAGAAAGAGGAGACTCTAGAAGATGAGAACATGGAAGCAGGTGTCCGAGTTATAGAGTATCGTCCAATTCCAGATATCAAGTCAAATGATGTTAACAATAGCCTCCTTGACTTCATGAATCAAGAAGTTCAAGTTGGGACTGCTAGTCATATTAGATATTCAAATGAAGTACACAATGAGGGAATGTTCATTCTAGATAGCAATGTGGATGCTTTTATTGGGGCACTTAATGGCGAGGATGTCCAACCATCAATACAAGTGAATGAAGAATCAAAGGCAGTAGAAAACAACTTTTCCATTATCCGTCATGAATATTCATTGGACATTCAAAAATTTGACCACATGCAAAGAAAATTCGAGATGGGCCAAGCAGAGGTGCAGAATATGCTGAAATTTTTATCCCTAACTACTTTTTCGACAAAAACACTCTACATTCATTGTTGGCATGGTGCTTAATGATGGAGAAGATTCTAAGGCGAGAGTTTCACCAAAAGTGCAAGGAGTTTAATCAATTTTTTCATATTCTTCTCCGGCTCCTTTTCATTTCGAAACTTAAGGACAAGTTTTTTCCAACCGAGGGAGAATGATGCAGGATAAGGATTGGAAAATAAGGAAATATTGGCATATCTTAATACTTACATATGTGAAGTATTTGATATTTTATTATCTTGGTGGTTTTATCTTTTAGGAATAACTTATCTTTTAATTATCATCTTAGGTAGAAAATAATATCTTTGTGATATTATTTTAGTTTCCTTATTGTTTTAGGTTTCTTCTCTATTTAAACTCCCTATTATGCATTAGAGAGTCAGACTTTGAATGAATTGAAATATTGTGTATTTGGGAATTCTTGTGTGAATTTTCCCGGTACAGGAATTGCTTTTAGAGCGTTATACACAATTGCTCCCTTTGTAGGAATTGCTCTTAGAGCGTCCTACATCACCGATAAGATTGAACCTTAAAGGAGACAGAAAGAAGCTCTGGGATGGGAGAAAAGGGACATGGGCTACTAACTGGCCATGGGACACTCACCGAAGTTCAGCGACCTTGACTTAAGGTTGCTGGGAACTAATGTTCACATTGGTGGCTGTGCATCAGCAACTACAGCGGTTGCTGGTGCTGGACATGGTGGTTTGAATGGGACTTAGGTTTAGATTTTTAAAAAAATCTCACCCTTGGATTCTAATCTAAAGGTTGAGATTGAATGACATATTGGGTTAAATCAGCGGTTGAGAGAAGCAAAAATAATCACAGGTAATTTTGGAAATTCATTAAAAATGAGGTGGCACATTAATTGCATTCACCAGATTCCGGATCAAAAGTACTAAATTGTAATTAGATGCTGTTTTTGGGGGGGGGGGTTAAAAAAATTAACTCAAAAGTTGCGAGGTTAAAAAATATGAATTCCTTAAACCATGAGGTACAAAAAGCGAATTTTTCGTCAACAATACGTTTGTTCTGTGTGTTGGATGAGTGTCTTGTATTTATTCAATTCAATGAGACATGATTGATAGAAGGTTGACTAAAGAGGCTTGTGATGATGAGAGGCACGTTGGACATGCTTTTATCACTCATTTACAATTTAGCACTCTGATGTGGTTGGATCATTCAGTCATGCAGTTAGGGTCCATCGTAATAAGTTTTTTCTTAGTTCAAAGTCATTTAGTATTTTGGCAATATTTTGGAGGTGATGTGGTTGGCAGGAAATTGAAATAAAATATGTATAATTTATGGTGATATAAATTACTTAAGATTAGGAAATAATTTTATTTTGCTATGTTACACAGGATTCAGGGATGTAATTTTAAGGGTATCTTTAGTATAGCAAAACTTACAATATAAGTCATAACGGATTAGGAAAGTGCATTTTAGGTATGTTAAGATACTAGGATGTTTTCATTACGTTAGTTTGTTTTAGGTGTATGCATCCCTATATTGTTGCTTTTATTTTATATTTGGTTTTAGGTGTATGCATCCCTATATTGTTGCTTTTATTTTATATTTGATTCTGAAATATAATTGAGTGATAAGTTTTGGTTTCATACAGTGGGTTTTGCGCTGACAAAGCCTCTAGGCCATTCTTTGGGGCTTATTGCGATTTTAAATCACCGTCGGAGATTATTACGAAGTTTTCGTAATTGTATTACAAGACGTGACTGTCCTCACGACAAGGTCACTATCTCTCAACAATGGTGACCAAAGAAGACATATCAAGGAGCTTCTGAACTCTCACTACTAATTTTTGGTTCTTTTCCTGAATCTTATTAGCAAAACCAAGCCAAACAGCATCGAGCCTTTGAATGTCTTAGTGTTGGGCTGGGGTCAATTGGGTCCAACCATCTAACGTCAAACATGTGTTGGTGCCTTGGTGGCTTAAGGGAGAAGGCTGAAGAAGTGTTGAGCTCTATGGTTATTTGTTTAGTGACTTCGAAGGAGACAAATCAATGGAATTTTGAGGACAAAGCTATATACTTTCGAGATTCAATCTCTAATTTTAAAAATGTTGTATAGCTAGTGTGTTGTGCTTAATGGTGAAGGTAATTTGAAAATTTTGGATTGCGTAGGTTGTATTATGGATGAGAGCTTGAGGCATGATGTTTTTTATTTGCCCTGTTTGTAAATGGCTGACATTCCTTTAATGACTTACTAATACAAAAAATGTCTTACCGTTGGGCAGAAGGCTTATTAATGTTCTTTTAGGCCAACTCGACAAGCATATAGATAAGATATTAGGCAGAGAGCTTATAGCACTCCTAAGTAAGCATGCTGGAACTGGAGAACAACTACTAGGCATTGTTGAAGCAAGAGCGTAAGAGATTGAGCAACCGCTTCAAGAGACAGTTTTTGCATCAAATCCACAGAAACAGGTACTAGGAACTACTGGAGCTCGAGGCATTTACCGGTGCAATAGTTGGAGTAGACAACATTCTAGAAATGGATGAATTTCCCACTGTTAAAGATGGGAACATGAGAACATGATGAAATATACAGTAAAGGAGTTGGTCATTTACAATGTCCTCTATTACCTCCTAGCACATTCGAATACAGAGCATCCAACTTGATGTGTGCACCTTACATCTTGTTCAAGCCTTGCATTTGCTTCAAAAAGCTTCCAGTTTGTATGCCTTAGATTCTTCTCCTTTTTTAAATTCGTGGTTCGATTTCCTCTTAGAGTCAGATAATGATGCTGTTGGCAGGAGAAAGGAAAATATTTATGATTTACAGTAGAAATTTAATAGGTATGCTAAATGATTGTATTTTGCTATTTTACATTGTATTTTTGGATTGTATTGTAACGGCTTTTTTTTTAAGGGTAGTAAATGTTAACATATAATTCGTACTGCATTTAGGAAACTAGTATTTTAGGTATATTGGGAATTTAGGACACTAGATATTTATCTGGTTAATTTGTATTAGGGTGTGAATATTCATATATTGTGGTTTTAATTTCAGAATTGATTACAGAATTAGTGAATAACATTGACTAATTAGTTTCGGAGTAGTTCTATGTTGATTCCATTGCTACAATGTTCTATGCTGTGGTATATTTCCCTCCATCAATTTTTCCAATTTTCTTGTAATCATTGGCAATTGTTATTTTCATAGAGCTTTATGTATATTTTAGGGTGATGTAGTAGAGCATTAAAAAATATATATATCTGATGCTCTAGAAAACTTGGGTTCCCTTTTTGGACAACGTGTAAGCTGTTGTCCTCTCTTTTAAGGGTAAAATTCAAGTTTGAATCCTTGTCAACAGAGGGAACTAGATCTCCAGATTTAAGGAGTTTTGTAAGTTCTATGCATATTTGTATAATTGTTTTAATTCATATGCTGACCCATGTTGCTTTGTTTATGATTTGTCTGCTAGGCCCTGGATCTGAAGCCTAATTACGTGCGTGCATGGGCGAACATGGGAATAAGCTATGCTAACCAGGTTTTGCTCTTGTCACTTTTCACTGCAATGTGTTCACGGGGATAAGTGATAAGCAATAAGCAACACTTCCAGACAGAGATGGTCCATCCATATGCAGTTGTGAGGGTTCGGGATTTAGGGCTGGGAATTGTGGGCGAAACAGTGAGGGACACACAGTAGAACAGCGTGCCAGAGGCTTGAAGGGAACGGGGCGTAAAAAAATTTAAGCTCATGCACAGCACAGTTTTAAAAAATTAGGTGGGGGAAATTTAAGAGGTTTACCTCAGTGCTAGAATCTCTTCATGTATTAGGAAGTCGGCCTATATTATTATTCTCCTTCTGCTAAATGCACTAAGGCAAGTTAAATCTTTTCCAACGCCTGTGGGGTGAGGTGACCCCTATTCCTGATATCTAGATTTGCCACCTGCTTAACCTGTTTTGAACACCTCTAGTAATTAGTAATTGGGATGGGTATCATTCAACACCCCTCACGGGGTGTTCATGGTTCGGGTACCCGAACCAAAAGGAATTTTGGTTCGGGTACCCGAAATTTCAGGTCGGCATAATGGTGAACTGTATCCGAACCAAAATATTTGGGTATCCGAATTAAATTTCTTTTCGGGTTTTTAGTTAACCAATAACCCAATTTTTTAAAATTATTTTTTTCCTATTTTGTCTAATAATTTTTTTTTTTTTGATACCCAAAGGGAACTAATACATGATATTATCACATAATATGACAATACCACAAAGTACGTTACTGTTATTCACATTTCAACGACTTCACACCTTCATCAGACATAACCTTACTAACATCGTATTCATGCCGAAATCTTTGTGCAAATGCAACAAAGTCTTATAGAAGACCTAGACATCTAAACAAAACAATGTAACAAAGTCAAAAACTCAAAGTCCTTGTCTTCATGGGGTTTGGGGATATGTAACTTACAAAGTCTTTAGGGAAGAGAAAATTGAAAAAAAAATATTCTCAAAAAGAATATAAAATTTAAAAAATTTTGGGTTTTCGGGTACCCGAAATTATGAAACATCCGAATCTTATCCAAACCGAAAACCAAAAAATTTATCAGCTCGGGTACCCGAACCAAGAATTTTAAAATTTTCGGTTCGGATACCCAATATTTCGGGTCTGTTCGCGGTTTTTTGGTTCGGGTTTTTGGTTACGGGTAGTTTTGAACACCCCTACCCCTCATGCCATTTGTTACCTATACTTCTAACGTTATTGGACTGTTTTGGGATGTCTTTCATCCCCTCCCCCCTCCCATCTTTGTTTTCATTTGAAACCAACGATGTGTTCTTTCTGTCTAGATGGATGTTTGTTTTTCTTTCAAATGCGGACAAATTAAGTTTTGGAATATGATATCCTATACTTGAATATATTAAGGTCTACGGTATTGATCGGGATAAATTAAGGTTTGTAATCTGTAATATGTAATCTCAGACTATCACATATAAAATCAAAACTATTGATTTCATTTGTATTTTACTTCTATTCATTATATTTATAAGGGTTAAATTATATAAAGGCTTTCTATGTTAATAAATATTTTTGTATGATGGTCTCTTGTTTTTTTATTTCTACACTTCATTTATTGGAGTAAAGGTACAAAATTATGTTTTTTTTTGTTGCAATAGATGGACCATTAAATAATTTATGGAATAATGATATGTTTGGATTAAATGGTTAAACCTATCTGATTTTAATAAACTTGAAACTGTTGCCATAACAAAAAGCTATTATTGTGTTGGAAAATTAAAATATGGAATTGTAAGTTGTGAGTTTGTAACCTATAGCTTGGAGGAATTTGGCCTAAAGATAGAACATATATAAATAAATAATAAATCTGAAACCTTGATAAATATGTATGAAATTGAAGTCCTGATGAATTAAGGGGCAGAGAAGAGGGACCAATTTTCATAATTCCATGTCGCAGTTTATGTAAGTTCGAGGATTGTGACATAGCAATTGCATGCTGCAGTTCAGGCTGTCTGCACATTAGAATAACTACTTGCTAGGAGCCCTGTACAATAGACCAAGTCTGACCTATTTATTCAGTTGATGTTCTTTGCATAGAGAAAATATCACAGGATAGGCAGTGCATTTTATTTCCTTTTAATAAGACTTGTATACTGCTGACAAAAATTTATTTTGGCAGGGCATGTACGATGAGTCCATTCGTTACTATGTACGAGCGTTGGCAATGAATCCAAAAGCGGATAACGCATGGCAGTATTTAAGAATCTCATTGAGGTATTATTGTAGTCATCAGAAAGAATCTTGATTTCATTGCTCAGAATTGGATTATAGCTGACGTTTTTTGGGAAATTTTTGCAGCTGTGCTTCAAGGAATGACATGCTGGAGGCCTGCGACTCTCGTAACCTTGATCTTCTTCAGAAGGAATTTCCACTCTAACTCCTTGCCGCCATCACGAAATCAGGAAGGTGGACTAATGCTAAATTCTCGAAAGATATTGACCCCTTGATCTATTCGATGAATAATGGACATTTTTTGGATGCTGGTAGGCTTGTTGCTGCCAGCATTCTGCCAATAGCGCTTTGTAACAGTTATTGTAGTGAAAATGGTTTGGCCAATCGTCAATCCTGAAGGAAATTGCTAGCATCTAAAGCCTTTCCTTTTTTTGTTTTTATTTATAAATGTATATATATACGGACATGCATTTACACATCTTACTGCTAAAGCGATCTTTTAGCGATATTTGACTGCCCTTCCTACTACTCGTAGAGGTGTCAGTTCAAGATTACCTAATTTCTGGGAGTATCCCACTTTCCATGGAAGATATTGGATGTCTAGTTGGTGGTAGTAGTGTTCATGGTTTGAGTTACTTTGGTTCAGTGGGTTTGCGTTGGTTAAGGACTTTTTAAAAATAAGAAAAAGCGTGGTCTTGAAATGAATTGGGCAGAACAGTTAATTTGTTCTTTTGACTTGATGGAACTTTCCAAGAATGTTTCTTTATCACAAACTATAGAATTAATTTGTTTCTTTGCTTTAGCCTGCTATTACATGTGCCCTGTTCCAGGATAACGTGTTTGTACTTTGTAGCATACATATGTTTATATCATACATGAATCGAATGGATTGACAATAATACGAGAATAATTTTGTGCTTAAGTATCACGAGCCCAAGTTTGAACCATAAATTGCACTGTACACTCTTCGCTTGCAAAGTGATCAACATTCTGAGTCCAAAGAAGAGGGAGCTGTTCATATGCCCAAACTGAGTTAATGCAATGGGAATCGGACTTGGCTGATGGTTCCATTGGGAATTGGACCCCACGGATCCAAGTCTGAACCAAAAGTTGTATGTTGTACTTGCAAAGCGAACATCTTTAAGGGCGGAGGGGGCTGTTCACTGGCCCAAACTGAGCCAATGTTACAACACCCGGATCAGCCTGTTAGATTGGTTCAATTGGGAATTGGATGGTTGCCCTGTTTGGAGTTGATTGTTAAACCGTTGGGCAGAGGAACCGGTCAAATCCGATCAACAGGTGATTTTTTGGATTAAATAGGTGCTTTTAACTGGATGGCTTGGTTTTTTCTTGATGGAAACAAATCTGACGATAAGGTTACACTAACAAGCAGAAAGATAGACTATGGAGGAAGGAAGCCAATACTTTCGAATAGAGTGGTGTCATTCTTTGGCTTGAGAGAGAATATGAGGAGAAAGGCTGGAGAGAGGCAGACAGTAGAAAGAGTGGGTGAGCACTGAGAGGAATAGAAGGCCGTATCAAAATGGCCTATATGAGACATTCTTTTGATTTCTTTTTACAATCTTTGATGTGGGCTTTGAGTTTCGATTTAGGCTTTCATAAATTTGTAGTAAAAATATACATAGAGATGAAATGGAATGAAATTTAATGGAAACAATAAAATTGAAAATTTTGTATTTAAGAAAAAACTATCATTTTTAATTTATTAATTTTTGATTGCTCTATCAAGTTATGCTAGTCTAACCCGATTTGATGGCAAAACACGTCAACAGGTCCAACTCTGATCCAATCATGAGAACTGTTGATCCGTTGACCTACTCTTCCAATTGGGGTAATCACCAGGTTAATTATGTTAATTTGAGCTGAGCTAGGTTGGACGTGTGGAAGGCCAATTAAGGGTAAAGAGGCAGCCTGAATTTGGGTTCAGTAACCGTTAGACTAACTAGACCTTGTGCCCACTAATTGACAATTTGCTACACTAGATCATAAATGAGAAAGGCATGTACCTAATTGGCTTATTACAATGGCAACATGTGTATGAAATGCAGATGGCAATGGGATGGGTACAGGGCAGATTAAGTCACACCCACATCCATACCCATTTTTGAAAATCGAACGCATATCCGTACCCGTATCCATCGGGTATTAAAAAATAACAGTCATACCCATACCCGTCGGGTTTTGTGAGTTTGAGGTTTTTATTCGGGTTCACATAGAGAATGAAAATTAATATCCATAAGCAACTCATATCCAAGTACGATATATATTCCTGTAATTATAAGATTGCAAAGTTAAAATATTTTGGGAATATATTATTTAGCAATGTGAAATCAAACACATTATTGACTAATGTTTTATTGAAAAAGTTTGGATTGGACTTTAACCAGAAAACCGTTCAACCAAATTAATTGTTTTATCTTATTATACAAACGGGTATGGGTGAGATGAAGCGTGAATATTGCAAATGCTCCCCCTACCTTGTGCAATAAATGGATACGGGCTGATGAAATTCGAACTTGAGACCTCTTGCTCTAAAAGGCTCTCACATCATATTCAAGAACCAACTCAACCAAAAACTTAAGCTAATAGTTAAAGGTCTAAGAATAAATTTAAACTCTAACAATACCCATTTTTCAATACTCATTCCACACCCATTTAAAACTCATTTTCACCGTTCATTTGAGTTTTCAATGGGACGAGTTTTACGACTTTTAAAAAGGTACGAGTTTCAGTGTCACCCCTACTAGGAAAAAAGGGATGCAAATTGCCCACATCCAAAAAAAAAAAAAAAATCACATGAATGGGCAAATTACAAGGGCAACAAGTCGTAGGGTCATGGGCATTAGACGCTCACTTAAGCAAAGACTACATCTCAGCAAATCCACAACTGGATTATGTTTGCTGCAGAATTTTTACACAACCACTTAGCAAAGAATATCACGTAAGATCAGGGAGAGCAGGAAAGAAAAAGAGAAAGACAAGGGTGGGGAGACAGCGATCAAGCGAGCTCGCAAGCTAGTCACAAGTACTAATTGTAACTATTGTGGTTGTGAAACCTCCTGTTTTACAGGTGTCAAACCAAAACTGGAGGAGGAAGAAGAAGATTAGAGATGGCAGAACTCAATGATATCGAGTGCTTGGGCTGCCGCCTGGAGGGGGTACCTCCTGTCCTGACAACATGCCCTGGTCGGAGAGGTAGAGACCAAGAGATGGTTCTGGGTCTCGTAGAGGGTTTAGGTTTGAGGGGAAAGAGAGGGTTTCATGCCTGTGATAAGTGAACTCAACAAATTGAAGGACTTGGGTCCTATTTATTGGTATTGATTAAGAGGATTTGGGGGACCCAAGGTGGGTATGGATGTGGGTCTGAAACTCATCCCTAGACCTATTTAAAAAACACACTAATATTTGCATGCAGAAAATATATATTCGTATGCCAAAGCAACAAGAACACTATCTTTCAATGTGAGTCCCGCTTTTGTGGGGTCTGGGGAGATCCAAATATAGGCAACCTTACCTCCATCAGCATTTCTATCGGTAAAGAGACTGATTCCAAGATACCCACAAAATAAGATTTTGTGAAAATATTTAATAGAATAAGGATTTTGAGAAAACATGTACTGAAAGAAATCACGGATATGCATCAAGAAATGAACTAAGAAATATAATAAATCAGGTAGCTGTAACTATATAAACATAAGTACAACATAACAGAGGAAGGTACTATACATTAACAAATAGAGGTAGACAAATAATATCTCTTTCCAGATATAGGTAATACCTGCATACAAACACGACACTAAAAAGCACAGCCAAACTACCCTACTGCAACCGAAAAACATCAACCAAATCAGGTGGCCAACTCTCTGTGATTTAAGATCCTAATACCATCCCGCCATAATCTCCTATCCTGAGTCATGTCCTCCGTCAAACCTTCAACTTTCAAGTCCTTTCTGATCACCTTGTTCAAACTCTTCTTAGTTCATCCCCTCCCTCTTTTACCTTCGGAGATGTTAATCCTCTCACATCTCCTCACTGAAGCGCTAACACTCCTTCTTTTCACATGGCCAAACCATCTGAGTCTTGTTTCTCTCACCTTATCTTCGATGGGAGCCACTTTAACTACGTCTCTGATTTCTCCATTTCTAATTCTATCCATTCTCGTATAACCACACATCCACCTAATCATCCTCATCTCTGCTACCATCAACCTTTGAACCTGAGTCTTTTTTATAGGCCAACACTCCGACCTATACAGTATAGTAGGTCTAATTACCATACGATACACTTTGCCTTTTAATCTTACAGGCATCCTTTTATCACACAGCACACCTGAAGCACACTTCCATTTTTGTCAACCCACTTTTATACGTTGGTTAATATCTTCGTCAATGTCCCCATTCTGTTGAATGATCGAGCATAAATATTTAAACTTCTTGACCTTGGGTATCGTCATCTCATCAATGGTAACTTCTCCCCCCCCCACATCTTCCCTTCTACTGAAACAACAATGTAGGTAATTATTTTTCGATCTATTAAGTCTAAAGCCTCTAAACTCCAGTATATGTCTTCATCGCTCCAACTTATCATTAACTCCCTCTCTGGTCTCGTCAATGCGAACAATGTCATCTGCGAATAACATACACCATGGCACCTCATTTTGAATTCCTTCTGTAAATTCATCCATAACTAGAGTGAAAAGAAAAGGACCTAAACCGGAATCCTGATGCAGACCCATACCAACGTAGAAGTCACCGGTAGCCCCTCCTGACGTCCTAACACTCGTCCTTCCTCCCTCCCTCATACATATCCTTAATTACTCGAATATACCCAGGTGACACTTTTTTTTTTCCAAGTATCTTCATAACAATTCACGCGGAACTCTATCGTAAGCTTTTTCTAGATCAATGAATACCACATGAAGATCTACTTTTTTGTTTCTATACAATCCCCTGAGCCTTCTAAGGAGGTGAATCGCCTTTGTGGTCGACCTGCCAGACATAAAACCAAATTGGTTCTCTGATATTAAAATATCTTTCCGCAACCTTCTCTCAATCACCCTTTTCCACAACTTCATAGTGTGACTGAGCAACTTTATACCTCTATAATTATTACAATCCTGAATATCTCCTTTGTTCTTCTACAATGGGATGACTGAACTAAACGTCCATTCTCTGGGCATTTTAACGGTCCTAAAAATAACATTAAAAAGCCCCATTATCCACTCTAATCCCGCTTCACCCAAGCACTTTCAGACTTTCACTGGTATCTGGTCTGGGCCCTCTACCTTTCCATTGTTCATCTTCTTTAGAGACTCTTTAATCTCATCCTTGCTGATAGGTTCACTCAAATGAGGCTCAAGACATGTTTCACTACTCTCACTTTCCCTACTTCGAAAATCTTCCATCACTTCACCATTTAAGAGTTTGGAAAAGTACATTTGTCATCTCTCCTTGATTTCTGCATCCTCAGATAGTACCTTATCATTTTCATCTTTAATGCACCTCACGACACTCAAATCCCTTATTCTTCTTTCCCCAGCCCTTACTAGTTTAAAGACTTCCTTCTCACCTTCCTTGATCTCTGGTTTTTGATATAACCTATTATAAGCCATGCTCTTAGCTACAGCCATAGCTTTCTTGGCTACCTTTTTTGCTGCTTTATATCTAACTCTACTAATCTCTTTCTCTTTCTCCATTACACTATTTATTAAAGCAGCGTATACCTCTTTTTTCTCCTTGACTTTCTCTTTACCTCCTCGTTCCACCACCAAACTCCCTTCATTTTGTTACCACCTTTCCTAGATGTCCCTAGGATTTATTTAGCAGACCTTTAAATACATTCTGCCATTGCTTCCCATATTGTATCTGCATCCTCTACCTTCCTCCAAACTCCTTCTTCAGTAATCCTCTCTGATAATTTCATAGCGTTCTCCTTAGTGAGATTCTACCACTTAATTCTAGGGTTCCCAACGGTCCTCTTCTTCCACTTTGAACATTAGATCTCCACATCTAACACTAACAACCTATACTGAGAACCTAAATACTCACTAGGTATCACCTTACAATCCTTACATAACCTCCGATTATCCGCCCTAATGAGGAAGTAATCAATTTGAGTCTTTAAGGAACCACTCTTAAAGGTCACCAAGTGGTCCTCCTTCTTCTTAAAATAAGAGTTTACCACCAATAATTCATAGGCAACTGCAAAGTCTGAAAAGCTACTCCTCCATTGTTTCTCTCCCCATAACTGAAATCTCCGTGAGTCGTATCATATCTGTCTGGGCCTTTACCAATATAGCCATTAAAGTTTCCTCCTATGAAAAGCTTTTCGCTTCGAGGTACATTCTGAATAACCGAATCCAAATCCTCCCGAAATTGCTTCTTGATATCGTCCGATAAACCTATTTGAGGTGCATTACCACATTAAGGATTTCTGATCCCACCAATACCTTAGTGGCCATAATTCAATCACTCTTATGCCTAATTTCAACAACAAAGTCAACCAACTCCTTATCAACCAAAATGTCAACTCCATTCCTAGGCTTGCATGACCTCGAATACCACAACTTATATTCATCAACTTTTCTGGCTCTAGCCCCTACCCACTTAGTCTCTTGAACACAAGTTATGTTAATCCTACATCTATGTAAAGACTTAACTAATTCTATCGACTTACCCGTAAGAAACCTAATATTCCAAGATGCTAAGCGCACCTTTCGAAACCCTACACCCCTCTTAACCCCATTTCTCCTCGAAGGACTGGTTGCAGCTACTACATTACTCGCCACTAGCTCAAGCTACCAACACCCCACCCCCAGCCTGTTGTCTATTTTTCAAAAAATTAGGTTTCTTTAGTTATTTTTTAGGAGAACTCATACTAAATGCATCATTATGATTCATGAACTATGATGTTTTGTGTGTATTTTGAGTTGCAGACTATGAAGTCATGTTATAACAAAGTTTTATGTGGTTTATGTAGTCAAATATGTAGTCGGTAATAGTATTCTAAATCTTATCAAGCTCATGCTCAGTGCCACCTTTTTCTCTGTCTTCTATCCTGCCTCTCTTCTAGATAGATTTCGAGAGCCAAGCACCCCTCTCTTCTCTTTCTCGCTCTACTTAGACCTACATCCATTGGTGTTTGGGGCAAGATAAAAAAAGTCAAGGCCAAAATGGAGCACACTAGCAAAATTTCACCTTTCTAGAGAAGACAGTTGGCTCACAAAGTGGTTGGTTTTCCCCACTCTATTGGTTATCAGTCAAAAATCTAATCGAGTTTTAGTTTCACTCGATCGACCAATTTTGACCAATTTGATAGGTTGAACAAATTTTCACATTTTCCGACTAATGTATGAAGCAGGTCCCAACCAAGACCGCCTGGTCCAATCTGGTTCTCGTAACATTGCGTGTGGTCGTGGAGGTAGAACAGTTTTCGGTACATACAATATGGTGCGGAAATAGTTTGCACTCATTATGTAGAAGCTAGAGATTGCTATTTCATGAGTCATGGCCCTAAGCCATGACAGTACTCTTATGAAAATTATAATAAAATTGGACAAATCTTTAAGGGACAAAGCCAGTCGTTTTGAGAAGAAGATTGTAATTTGATGCAGATATCCTTCAAAGGAAGCATTAATCCTCTTCCCATAGCGACGGTTTGAGAATGTCGGGCACCAGACAAGTCATTTCAGACCATACCAGACTTGGTGCAGCATGCGTTTCAATAACTAACAACATTGTCTTGAGGTTTGCCAAATATGTTGACCATGTGTATGGAATAACTTCTTCACTTCTTGAGAAAAAAACGTGGTTCTAAATTATGGACAAAGATGGCAGGTGTAGGGACAAAGAGTGCATACTTACACAATGCATCAATGAGGACCATGATTGATATGTAACCTTACAGAATGGAGACACTTAAAATGAAGTCCGTTGATGTTGATTGTCAAGCATAAGTAAACATTGAAGAGGCTCTAAAATTCTTCTAAATGCCATCGAGCACACAAACCATGCACAACTGCGCATAGCCCTCGACCTCATGATGCATTATGGATGGCTCTTCTAAATGATGCCTCAGCTCCTATCAGTTTATTACAACCTAGATGAACAAACCAATATACATCATGAACTTTTACAAAAGTTTGTCTTATAGACATGTTAGAAATTAATAATATAGAAATATCTTGATGTTAACGTTCTAAAATCTTCTAAAGTATTGCAACATCTTCTAGATTATCGTGGAACCTTAAAGAATATTCTAAAACCTTCCAAAATATTTCAGAACCATCTCGATAGTCATAGAAGCTTCCAAAATTACTTTAGAGCCTTCTAGAACTTTCTAGAAACATACTCTTGAAAGATCAATAATATCTACATTTGTAAATATCAAGAATATCCAGATAATTCTAGGAAAAATATTCTTGACACTTGTGATATAATATCTATATATTTAGAAATATATTAAGATGGAAGGTTATAGAAGCTTAATAATAGCCATAAGATCAAATTAATATGCACCGTCCATTGAGGAGGTGGATGGCTATAAATACCTCAAGGAGGGCTCATTTGTATCAAGTACAAAAGAAACTAAGTATTAAGTAATACAAAGCATCCATTCCTATGACTCCTATTTCTCTCTTCTTTCAATCCTAATTCACATATTCTATTCTCCCAACATCACTACAACAACTCCTATCTTCTATACATCTCAAAATATTTTCCAATAGAGATATCAAAGCAACCACCCAATATCAAATTTCTAACAGTGGTATCAGATCACCCTTACCTTCCTAGGCCATCCCTAATCAACCCAAGCAACTACAAGCCATCTTTGGCTAACCGAATTAATTCCAAGCAATCCACTACATGTGGATCAATTAATTTGAGCCAACTGAAGGTCGACATTTTCAAGCATTTGTCAAAGTATCATTTTCTCGAAGGTTGGGGGAAAGTAGCCAAGATAAAATCCTGGAAAAGTCAAATTTCGCATGGCTGGAGTTACTGGGAGAGATTAAGAGTTAAGTTATCTGTGAAAATGTCATATTTGAGCTTTGTTTATCCAGATGATAAGTTGACCTTTCAAAACCAAATGTTTTGGAAGGTCAAAGCACATACAATTATAAAAGCATGCAGTCTTTTTGGTGTGCTTGATAATGAGAAATATTTTTTTCTAAAAGATGGAACAAGTAGAAAAAGTGATGCATGACAAAACATATGAAATTTTACAAAGGTCGATTCATCAAGAAGCATAGGAGCATGTTAGACACTTCAAGTCACCATGTGAGATTTAAGAAGAATTAGAGAAGGTATGTGTCAAATATAAACACAAAAAATTGAATGATGAATTCTAACATATTATCCCTTGGGAAGAACAAGAAGATTTTAGACGCAAAGTGCATGAAGGTACAAAAGTACCCAAAAATGGGGAGTGATTAATTGAAATGGGGAAGACCAAGAATGTTAGAATGAAAAGATATTTGACCCCAATTGTGAAAAAAAACCCAAGGAATGGATGTATCCAACATAGCATGCCAAGAAGAAACAAGTGAGCCAATTGAAATAGTTATGTGAACTGAAAAATCAGAAGATGTTGAAAATTAGAAAATATTCAAGTTTCTATTCAAGGGAAAGCCTTTCACGGGATGAAGAAGCCTTTCGTATCATCAACTAGCTCACAGACTCTCCGATGCTTCAACAAGATATTCAACAGTTCTCCATAGATGTACAATAGGCAGCTCCCCTAGTTGAAGAAAAAAATTATGGACATGATCTCAAGCGTTTTTGCACCTAGTTGAAGAATGTATTCAAGCAATTGAGGAAGAGTTTGACAAGCCACAAACAGGTTGCATTATAAAACGTGAAGAAAGAAATCAAGAGACACGGAAAATCTCGTACGAAAAGGTTCCAAAAGTGGTCAAGTTCAAGTTGATGAATGGATTAATATAGAATATCTTCACGATCCAGTTGAGCAAATTCAAGCCAAGCAAGAAAAGATCGAAAAATATCTCATTAAAGAAGAATGGGTAGATATGGAGCAATTTTTTGATTCAACATATTTAATCAAGCAAAGTATAATGAATATGTTCGAGACCACAAGAAGATGAAAAAGAAGTCATCCAATGCACATATATTCTTCAAGAGCATGCTTATTCAGAAGATATATGATACGCTACAAAATCGAGCAACAATTCAAGACATTGTCAAGATGATCGCGGTGTACAATAGCAACGCAAATTCAGGGTCTAGATATTTCTAAATTACGGCGAAGTGTTGGAAATTAATAATCCGAAAACATCTTGATGTTAACGTTCTAAATCTTATAAAATATTCCGTCATCTTCTAGATTATCATGAAACCTTTCGAAACGTTCTAGAA
>NCQV01003821.1:0-11744 GCA_002740545.1 Lophocereus schottii | reverse complement strand
TATATATATATGCACACACACATATACGTACATATATATAAATGAAAGCCACTCACATTAGTTGGGCTGTGTAGGATATGTAGGGCAGGCTTCTTATAGTCGTTAATACTAAT
Organism: Lophocereus schottii; assembly: GCA_002740545.1. Taxonomy (NCBI): domain Eukaryota; kingdom Viridiplantae; phylum Streptophyta; class Magnoliopsida; order Caryophyllales; family Cactaceae; genus Lophocereus; species Lophocereus schottii. The sequence continues at coordinate 11,631 of NCQV01003821.1, read as the reverse complement.
CTCGCTACTGGCATTCTCTTTTAGGGTTATATGGCTTTGTTTAGCTAAAAATGTTCGTCAAACTTTTTTCTCTAGTATTACACGATTATTTTCCTATCTCTTTAATCCTCTCTTCGCCCTCATCCCTCTCTCTCTCTCTCCCCCCTTCTCTCTCTGTGTTTGCTTGTCTGCGCTCGCGCTTCCACTAGACTTCTCTTGTTTTTTCATGCTCGTCTTGAGAGGTTAGCGTTATCACTATTTTTGTGTAAATTTGTGTATTATACGAGGGAATTCTATTACTGTGTTCTCTTTCTTCTAGGGTAGCTTTTTGCCTTGTCAATATATTATTTGTTAGACTTGTTAACATATCTTAAGTTCGAGATTGTTCTAGATTTGTTCTTTTGTTGTCCAATTCTAAGTACATTCTACATGACTATAACTTGAGTTCCGTGAGAGGGTGAACATTAGATTTGTGCAGATTGGGTGAATTTGAATTTTTTTCTAAGTCTGCTCGTTTTGTTGCCGAATTTAGTGATTTTGTCAAATATTTGAGTTTGAGTGATTTAATTTCTATGAAGGTTGAACCCTAGGTTTGTTGAGATTTTAGTTTTAGGTTCTAGTGAATTTTAGATCTCTAACCATTAGTCGTAGTTAGAATTTGTACATGGATTGATTTTGCCCTACTTGCTAGAATGAATAATTTTGACAGTATATGAACTAAGAGTTACTTTTTACTTTTAGAGTCTACTATGGATCGAATAAAATATTTTTGTACTTAGTAATTTGCTTTTTTTTTAAAAAAAAATCTACTAGTTGCTTGTCAGTGAAGATTTCCTATTGTGGTTTGTATTTCAGCTTGTAAGTGTCCCAACTCTTTGAATGATTTCTATGTGTAACTTGTTGGGTTTCTTAATTTTATGGGTTGATTCAATTTGAGCTTACAACAAAATAAAAGGAAACGAAACAGAGAACGACTTGGGAGAGTAAACAAAAGGATATGAAGAACAACAATTCACTCGAATTTGTGAATGCTAGTATAAGAAATGTCTAGAGAGCCTTTTTAGAAGACGTGAAGAACAATTCACATTATTGATATTTTTGTTTTTATGGTTGTTTAGGTGTATAAAGATTGAGTTGGCGAATCATATAGGAACGTTTAAAGCTCAATTGAGTTTTAAGTATATTGTTAGCATTTAACTTGTCCAATGACTCATTTGCTTGTGCTGTTTTCCATCTAGGGGGAAGGGTTGGGCATGAGGGAAAGGAAGGGAGGGCAACATCACAAATGGCGTATCAAGTGCCGAAAGTCTTACCTATATTGCTGTTACTGAGCAGGATAGAAATGCTAAAAATTTGACTATTGATTAGTGAAGAAGAGAGGTTCTTGATGCGTTACCCCTAATTACAAGGTTCTTAGAGGTTTTTCCCGTCAGATGTTTGGACTAGTAAGCCCTTACACAAGATTATTTGGGACAATTGGAGATTTCTTTTTTCTTGTTCTTTTTTATTTCCGGAGGCCGGCATTAATGGATTGTGGGCTTGTGGCTGGTTCAGTGTTTGATGTATTTTCTTATTTTAGGGAGTTAAATATCCAATATTCTGATGATGGTAGCATAGCACATGACAGTTGCCATTTGGTTGAGCTTGATTATGATCATTGATTAGTAAAATGATATGTTGCAATAGACTTTGATTAGCTTTTAGGAGTGGTCATTAAATATTGCATGTCTTATCTCCAAAATTGTGAATATGTATCACAGTAAGATGGTAAAAAACAGTGTTGTTTATGTGATATGTAGTATGTCTGAATATGTGAAAAGGTTTTTTTTTTTTCCTTTTTTCCCCCAGATCTTTTAAGATTCAAATGACATTTAGGTATCAACAAATTGCTAAGAAGACGCAAGACAAGGAGAGATATTATCCTTTTTTTTCGTAAGTTACTATTTGATGTGTAGTATCTAATTCCATTTTATGTAATTTTAGGAAGATAAAATCGTTTTCCTATGCATTACTTCTGCAATGAAATTTTGTCATCCAAGGAAAACAAAAATAAGTAGAAGGCAAAAAAGAAATTGCTGAACATAAGAGACAATTGAAACAAGTTATGAAAGGGAAAGACAACTGTGTCTAGTTGTGCATGTAACAACTTAAACATGCAGTTGATATTTTTGCAAATGACTTGTTGATAGTTGATGTGCACAATATTATGAAGACGGTAGCACTTGACATTAAGGAACGCAACATATGAACAAACATAGTATATGTGCACACTATTTAAAATTTCGTTTTAGTAGCACATTAGATGTCCATATTAGTTAAATCTCCTTTAGCATTAACATTTGCAGTGACTATGAAAATACTTTATAGTTAGCTTTGTTATAAATGACCAATATGAAACCAATTTTTGTAAAATTTTTATGTTATAGTGAAGATATGGATACGTGCATCGTGTATTTGTTGATTAAAAGATGCAATGAGTAAGATGGCATCCATAATGATGGTTAATCATACTACTCTAAGTTGTATGGTCACTTTTTATATACATTCGTTAATATCTAAAAGTTCACTTTTAGATATTGATTGTCATGATTATATATTGACTGTTATGCTCTAACAATTTTTTTTTATGGCCTTGTTCCATGTGTGACAAATAAATAAGTACCAAAAAATATCAAAAATGTTTATTTTTTGACGTCTTAGGTACTCATTTCTTTATTTTCAAATTTCATTTTTTAAGAAGTGAATGTCCTTTTTCTAAATTGTTAATTTGATTTTTATATACTAAATTATTCAACTTTGATACCAATTGTACTACCAGAATACTATTTCATGTCCTAGCTTCATCTCTGAATTAAAATAAATAAATATAAAATAATATTGAGAAATATTCATTTGGAGTTTAATTTTTTAAATCTAGATATTCATTTGTTGTATCCAAGATTTCATTTTTATAAACCATAAATATTTGTTTCCTTCTATGCCTAGAAATTCACTTTTTGGACCAAAATATTCATTTTTAAATCTCAAGTTTTCATTTTTATGTTATGAATTATTCATCTCTTAATATTAACGGCTTTACCACCCTTTATTTTTCAAGATGCTAGTTCTATGTGTGACAGAACATAAATAAATACAAAAAATTGCCAAAAGACACTCAGTTATTAATATCTCAAAGCTCATTTTTAAAACCTAATTTCAATTTGTATATCTAATTAGTCACTTTTTTACAGCATAGTGATTCATTTCGGTATAGGTAAACCTTCGCTCTTTAAAAGCCTATCATTTCTTATATCTAAAAGTTCATTTTGGAATCTAAATATTCATCTTTATATCTAAAAGTTCATTTTTTAAACCTAAATATTCATTATCATATGTGTCTACAAGTTTACTTTTCGGACCAAAATATTCATTATTTAAATTGTGCAATTTCATTTTTTTTTTATGTTGTGAGTTATTCATCTTTCACTATTGATTGTCGTGCTACCATTTTTTCATATGCTTGTTCCATGTGTGACATAAAAATACAAAAAGGTGCTGAAAATATTCACTTTTTAAATATCTACAGGTGCGTTTTTTTATAACCAAGCTATTCATTTTTGTGTATCAACAAGATTCACTTTTTTATAACATACTTATTTATTTAGTAGATAGAAAACTGCCATGTTTAAGACCTAGATATCCATTTCTTATATCTAAAAGTTCACTTTCTAAAACCTAGATATTCATTTTTGCAAATGTAAAAGTTCTTTTTAAAACCTTAATATTCATTTTCTTACACACAAAAGTTCACTTTGTAAAATCTAGCTGTTCAATTTTGTATACGTAAAAGCTCACTTTTTAAAACCTAAGTAATTGTTAAACTTTATTTTTATTTAGTAACTTATTCATGTTTTAACATTGATTGCTAAACTAGAACAAATTTTCTTGTATGCAACTGTCATGTGTAAGCATGTGATATAAAATAACTAAAATCTCAATGTTCACCTTTCAAAACCTAATTATTCATTTCTTACACCGAAAAGTTCACTTATTAAAATCTAAATATTCATTTTTTGCAAATGGTGAAATTTATTTTTTTTATAGTAATTCAACATTGATTGCTGTACTGGAACAATCGTTTTTGATATTCTAGTGTGATATAAAATAAACGAATATAAAAGTACCAATGGTATTCATTATTATAAATTCATTTTAAAAAAATGAATACTTAAGAAAAGATAATCTCTATATAAAGATAAAATTTCATCATAAATGAGCAATTAAGTTTTAAAAAGTGAACTTTAATATATAAGGAAATCATATTTAGTTTATATAAAAGAAAATGAATATTTATGTTTTAAAAAGTGAACATTCATATATAAAAAAACAGAACATTGAAGTTTAAAAAGTAAACTTTGCAAGAAAAATAATATTTACCTATCAAAAGTGAACTTTTGGATATTAGAAAAACAATGTATAAACATTTAAGTGCAATTGCCGTCGTTTTTCAGTTTTCAATTAGAAAATTGCTCCACTGTGATTTTCATTCAATTTTTCCACTAATCTTCTGCAATTTGAACTTATTTAGTCATAAACTTTATTTTTGTGAGTGAGATTGTTGGTTTTACAATTTAACATCCACATGCTTTTAGTTTAGGGTATGGAACTAATAAATCATGCCAAAAAAAAAAAACAAAAGGTTGAAGAAGCTACCAAGCACAATACTGAAGAATCACCTTCAAAGATGTATAGGTAAATATGTACAACAAAGCTTAACTAATTGTTTAATGATTTCATCTTAACTACTTATTCATAGTCCTTGTCAACTTGGCAACCAATACACATGTAATTAGTGGGCATAACATTAGTGAGCATTTATCTGAATGTTTACTTGTTTCCTCATTACATAGAATTTAGTTCTTATCTAGTTGGTAATTAACAAACATGTTATTAATGATCCATTAGCACAATGCTAGTGAGCATTTCAGTTAATGTTTACTTTTTTACTCATTACTTAGAATTCAGTCCTTGTCTTGTTGATAATAAATATGTGATTAGTGATCCATTAGCATAGATTAGTGAACATTTAAATTTATGTTTAATTTTTTCTTAATTACTTAGAATTTAGTCCTTGTCTTGTTAAAGATCAATAAATATGTGATCATTATCAATTGGGATAAGATTAGTGATTATTTAACTAAACATTTACCTTATTCCCTTATTGCTTAGAGCATTATCTTGGTCTAGTCGGTTATCAATGAACATATGATTTGTGATGCATTGGCATAACATTAGTGAGCATTTATATTAATATTTAGTTATTTCTTCGTTGCTTAGAATTTAATCCTTGCCTAGTGGGTGATCGGTGGACATGTGCTCAATGATCAATTGGAAGAAAATTAGTAAGCGCTTAACTGAGTGTTTGCTTTTCTTCCTATCACTTAGAATTTAACCCTCATCTAATTGGTGATCAATTGACATGTGATTAATGATATATTGCCAATGCGATTAGTGAGCATTTAAATAAGTAAGCATCTGGAATAAGCAAGTTGGATTTTCATTATAGGCTCAAAATTGAAAACACTAAGTCCGAAATATTAAGAACAATAAGTCATGTGATCAAAGATCTTAATGCTGAAGCTTTGGACATCAACCTCAAAAAAACTTAAGGGTAACTTCACAAGCAGTTATTATAGTGCTACTTCAAAGTACTTATTAACTTAGTTTTTAGATTTGTGGTGTTAACGATATATAAATATGATCACCAATCATAATTCTAATGATCACTACTAGAAGATCCATTGATCACTGACTGAAATTACTAAGCAAAAATATGCATTATGATTTTTAATTAAACTAATGCTCAATTATAGTAAATAAACCTCTCGTTACTACAATTGAGGATATAGTACATGATCAATGAACACACCTATATTAGTCACCATAAATAAATCAATTTATCACCTAGTATAATTCGATGATCTCTAAGATATCTGTTGACCACCAACCAAGATTATACTTTAAAAATTACATTATGATTTTAACAAAAATAAAGTTTAATTGCAATAAATAAGGTTTATCTAGCTACAATTGAGGATATAGTTCATGATCAACGAACATATTGATAACCATCACCATAATTAGATCAATTAATCACCCACAATAATCTTAACAATTACTAAAACTACAATTATTGATTACTAACTATAATTATAACAAAAACATATAGTATAAGTTTTATTAAAAGTAAAGCTCAATTGGAACACATTATTAGGGATATTGTTCATCATCAATGAACATACTTATAATGGATTAATGGTTACAAAAGAATAGATATATTGAGCACTAATTGTAATTGTAAGTAAAAGCTTAATTAGATGTGTAGATAAAATATAAAAACGAAGCAAAAATAGAGCTATTCATCATCAAAACAAAATTGTGATGATAATTGAATATCTTTGGATGACAAAAAGGTCAACCAATAATACAAAAAGCAATAAAGATCTAACAAAAAATAACATCTTAGCAAAATGTCTTTTTGAATGTTTACAAAGTCAACATATCATAGCATTCAACATAAAAATGTTTGATCAAAACAATATCCAATTAAATCTCAACTTCTAATAAAAATATTAAACAAAAAATCTAATTGAATGTTTGACTATAATAGAAACAAATTTCAAGGCCACCAACAAAATCCAAGTTATCTCTATAGATTCTGTGTAAGAAACAAATAGTAAAATCAATATTAGTAATATCATTATAAAGTAAGCATCATATTTGAACAAATACATATGAATAGAACCTAAAATATTTTTTTTGCAGTCAAGTTACCCCATACATGGCTGTTGATTTGAAGCCACCGCTGGAGTATTTGAAGAAGGTGCTCCAATTTTAATGATTCCATTAGTGCACATACACTACCACCATAGCGTTCTTAATTGATTCTTTCATCAAATATTACACTAACTATCCTATACATTTGGGTATTATCTTCATGCACCACATTTTCCTATAGTACAAATAACATCATTAATATCACCAAAAGAAAAACATTTACAAAATAAAACAACATATGATAAGGAACATCACCTAAGAGGCCATTCAACTTAAGTATTTGTTCATGTTTCTTATCTAGTTGGTGATCAATAGGCATCTAATTAATGATCAATGTGCATAGTATTAGTGAGCATTTAAACAAGAGTTTATTTTTTTCTCATTACCTACAATTCAGTCCTTGTCTAGTTGATGATCAATAGATATGTAATTAGTGATTAGTTGAAATAACATTAGTTGACATAAGAATGGTAAACACGTAATTGAATGTTTGCTCTTTTTTTCATTGTTTAGGATTTAGTTTTTATTTAGTTGGTGATCAATAGATGTGTGATTAGTGATCCATTGGCATAACATTAGTGAGCACTTATATTACTGTTTATTTCTTTTCTTGGTGCTTAGAATTTAGTCATTCTCTTATTGATGATCAATAGACATATGGTTAGTGACCATTGGCATAATATTAGTGAGCATTTAAATTAATATTTACATTTCTCCTCATTGCCTAGAATTTCGTCCTTGTCCTGCTAATGATCAATACTCATATGATTAGTGATCAATTGGTATAAGATTAGTGAGCACTAAAATAAATGTTTACTTTCTTCCAATTGCTTAGAATTTAGTCCTTGTCCTGTTATGATTAATAGACATGCAATTAGTGATCAATTGGCATAAAATTAGTGAACGTTAGCTGAACATTTACTTTTTTCTTTATTTCTTAGAATTATGTCCTTGTCTAGTTGGCGATCAACAGATATGTGATTAGTGATCCATTGACATGAAATTAGTGAGAATTTATATTGATGTTTACTTTTTCTTCGTTATTACTTAGAATTGGGTCCTAGTGTAGTTGGTGATCAACAGAATTGTAATTGGTGATAAATTAAAATAGGATGACTGAGCACTTAACTGAACGTTTACTTTTTTCTAACCCCTAAAAATTTAATCCTTGTCTAGTTTGTGATCAATATACATCTCATTAATGATCAATTGGCATAATATTCGTTAGCATTGAAATATATAAGCATCTAGAGTAATCAACTTGGATTTTGGCCATAAGAGCAAAACTCACACCACTAGGTCAGAAAGTTTGGAAACAATAAGCAATGTGATTGGGGGCGTTAATGCTAGAGCTTTCTACATGAAGCACCAAAAAAAAAAAAAAAAAAAAAAAAAAAAAAAACAAGTCATACTGATGTGATGCCTTGAAAATTCTATATCACTTTTTGTTCTAATCTTTAGCCGATTTAATGCAGTGAGAATAACCTAGAGGACTTCACTGTCGTATTTTGTAATGAAATATAAGACAATAGGGTGATTTACTAAAATAAGGAAAATCACAATCCAAGTCAATGGTGAAAAGTTTACGATCAACATTGTTGACTACAAGTTCGACATTATTCCATATTATGAAAACCGAAGTTGTCATACAGTCTCCCTCATATCCCATCCCTACGCAACATGCTAGTACATGAAAATAAGATAGTTCAAAAAGCGAGATGCAGCTCAATAATGCTAACCCCTAACTGTAAAACACTTGCTTAAAATCATTTCAGACATTAAGAGGAGAGAGGAAAATATTCAAACAATCTGAAATAAGATTGGTTCCCAGCAAAGTCAAGATCTCTAAACTTCAAATTCTTAATGATTATTCAAAACAAGAAATGTAGTTCAATTAATGCTGGTGACCCCAGCAGAAAGTCTCATGGATTACTAGAACTCGAAAAACCTTATGGGTTACCAAAACTTAAACAAACTTATGGGTTACCAAAACCCAAAAAATAGCATGATATAACCCGAGGAAACCATTTGTTTCTATATAAGGGAAACCTACCCTGATATTGGGAGATACTCTCATGCTAACTGACCTTAATCTTTCACTTTGAGATTTAGTATTTTATGAATAGTTCCATTTGGCTCGTAGTAAACCCAAACCGTCTAACCAAAACCACTATTGACTTAGCAAAGCCACTTTTAAATATGAACGACTTAAGTTTTCAATCACGACACTAAATTACACATTCAGAAAATCATAAAATCACATATCATAGTTCATGTTTTCACATACAGTCCCCTTGGCATACACAAGATCACATGGACAATTTATAAACATCGAAACGCATGTTAAAAGAGCAACCAACTGGAGGTAGGGCATAGACATTACCTTGACCAAGCTAAACGGCCTAGCTTCAGTTTGACCCTAAATTGTTGGGCCTAACAATAAAAACAAAATTTTACAATATGGCCAACTTAAGGGATATCTTACACCCAAAGACTAATATAAAAGCCAAGTGCCTAAAGTCTCATGACTATCATTAGTGGCCCTAGATACTAATTTTTAAGCATTTAAGAAAAGTTGTAAAAGCTCATTTACTAGAAGCTAATGTTGAAATATAAACCAATTAGGTTTGTAGGTAAGTTGTTTTGCCTAACTTGTAGAGGCCATACCTAGAAATATCGTATTGAGGTGTGTGTGCAAAATTTGGAAATCCCTTTCTACCTACTACACTCTTTTTTAAAATGAGAAATCACAACTAACCACAGAAATGGCTTCCAAAACTCAAGTCTTCTTCCTAGTCTATTTTAGGTAAAAATTGCACAATCTTAGGAGAAAATTCATGTCTCCCTCAGTTTAGCCCACAATTGATGATTCAAAATTCCCATCCACATAGACACATAAATATACATCCCTAAATGTTTTCATAATTTTTTGTCCAATACATAAATCTAGTTTATTGTTCAAAGTGGTGTCTAGTTCATGTATGTTTTCTGATCTTGACTGAACTCGTATTTCATGCATGAAATCGTGATAATCACTCAAGTGGAAGCACAAAATGAATCTCAAATCATTTCTAACCATCCACACTACCCACAAAATCCAACAAAACTCTAGCCAAGCCCTATAACAGATATTCTGAAGAGAAAATTTTCAGGCTGTATGTGTAGTTTTAAGTAACTCTAAAGTCTTAAAATTCAATTATAAGCATGAGAAAGACTAATTAGGGCTAGAAGACAAATCAAACTTGGTGTAATTTTTTTGATTAAACAAGACCTGAGCAAAACACTAAAAACATCTCACCAAAGAAACCCAAGACTGCAGAAGGCTAGGAGGTGGCAGCCGAAGGGTGGTGGCCAGCAGTAGCTTATGAAAGGGGTAATGGCACGGTGGTGTGGCAGTTGTGACAGGTGGGGTTGTGGTTGTAATAAAGGTAGAAAATGAGGATGAAAGAGAGTGAAGGAGTACGTGAGGGAGAGAGGGTGAAAAAACATGAACGAGGTTGGCCACCAACTTCACGCAAAAGACTTAAATGATTTTTTTTTTTTGCTGAAAAAAGAATGGAAGAAGAGAGACTTTGGGGTTGCATTTTTATCAATTTAGATATTTGGGGCAATTGTTAATGTCCTTTCCCAAAATATCATGTAATTTAAGTTTCAGAACTTGAAATGTTTTTGATGGAAACCTTAATAATAAAGTTTAAATTTTTATATAATAAAAATTAATATTTCAGAATATGAGTTTTTTTAAATAATAAATTATTATTAAAATCTTAATTTGAAATTATTTTTTTTCTTTATTATAAGCGTTGTATCTGGTCAGAAATAGGGGATATTTGGGCTTGTTTCAAAGTCCTAATTTATAGGAAGGCCCAATGTTATAATACTATCTGCAAGCTCAAGCAATGAAGTTTATTTTTCTAAATAAAAAATCACCTTAATTATTTTTTGAGAATGGTAAATATGAATTTTTGGTTTATAGATTGTTGCATGTTCTTTGAGGTTGCACAATGCACTCATGAGTTCCTTATGTGTTTGTAGGAAGATGAACAGTAACCAAGACTGTCACTCACATGACACAATTTGTTTTCATTGGAGGCTGACAAAGCTACTGGAACGCTCTATGTTTGGGCATGCAATTTGAGTTCAAAAGGCTATTAACTGTATAGTTGTTTGACAAATGAGTAGAAGAAGATGGTTTTCTTCCTTATAACACTACAGGAGGACCATATGGCATTATTAACATAATGAGCTCCATCCCCCAGAGATCACTCTTGATGACTAGGACAAAGGCTACCGGTGTGATCGCCGCTGATCTACTATGGATTTTGATGAGTTCATTCAATAGCTAGTACAAGGGTCAAGTGATGAGGAATTAGAGTTGTTGGAGTCATTGAAAGAGGATTTGCCACCTCTTTTCAGCTCGGATGAAGCTGAGGACATTCTTACTAAGGAGCAAGATGTTGTAAGTGAAGAAGAGCCACCCCTACCTAGGAATGCAGCTAGTGACTTTGAGGGCAACCCTACTAAGGTTAACTTAGATAATTCATATGGTGAAACTAACCATGGAGCAAGGAATGCAAGTGACCCTGGGGAGAGGACCCTGATCCTCTCAATGAGCCTAATGAAGAATTCAATGAGAAATTAGGGAGGGAACCTAAAAGGGGCTCCAACTTTGAAGAAGGAGATCCTTCGAAAGAGTCAAAACTTGAGGAAAAGGAACCCATCGAGGACTCTGACCCTGATGAAGAATAGCCTAAAGAAGAGGGAACTATAAGGGAATCAACGTTGAAATCACCTGCACCCACCTCACCCTCCTATGATAGAAAAAAGCATAGTAGG
>NCQV01003789.1:0-10085 GCA_002740545.1 Lophocereus schottii | reverse complement strand
TATATATATATATATATATATATGTACAACCCTAAACGACCTAAAACTTAATTCTTTTACTAGAACTATGAATTTAGCCAATCAAATGGATAGATGAGCGATCATATAGCTCTCGGCAACTTTGATCAGGTCTCAACTAATGCTCTTATATATTTATGTAATGTAATTGTCTCCATCGACCTTAAATATTGGCCAGAAGTCAAATTTTGGGTAAAAGAAATTTAAAAATTGAAAGGACGACCCGTGATAAGTTCATAAGTAGTAATTAAGTAGCCAGTTAATTGGCGTTGCAGTTGTTTAATGAATTAATTAGATAATGTATCTATACATAAAAATATTCCTGATTGATGATGTTGTTGGTTTGATGAATAATCTTGAAGGATACCCCTGCACTGCACAGTTCATGCCCATCCCCAATGATGTATATATTTTATCTCCTAAAGAAACGCGAAATAATAAAGTGGCCATCCCTTCTCCGTCAAGAAAGCATGTCTTTGTCCTACCGACCCTCCTTGAGCTCCGCTGCCTTTGAATTTTGCCAACATTCAGAAACAAAGGGCTTGTTTCCTAGCCTGGTTGAATTCAACGCATTCTTCTAAGTCAAGCTTATAAACTAATTCAAATGCGCAAACCATCCAATTCCAATCCAAAATTAAAAAATAATGTGTTTATCCTATCCAATATCGAGTGAATGAAGGTTTGTTTGCACTTGATGTAAATACTAATAAATCAATTGCTAAAAAAACAAACATTAGAAGGATTTGATAATATGTGTAAAAAGTGAATAATAGGGTTCTTTCTTTTTTCTTTTTTTTGGGTTGTGGTGCAAGAGAGCAAGATTCTTGAGTAAAGAGATTTTTTTTTTTTTTTATTAGTTCGACCTACGGTTATGTTTTGAATATCTTAAAAATCACTATGGAGGTGTCTTGATAAACAACTTTTTGCACAAAAATTAGCTATATGACCTAGTCAAATATCTAATTCAGGTGTTTGGTAGAAGAGTCGTTTGAGTCCAAAAAAACTAATTTAATGAGCTTTGTGCAAGAGCTTTTTTTTTTAACTTTCATTTAAGAATTAGCTGTTTGTGTCATAACTTTATTAGAAATACTCAATTTTACTAAATAGTTTTTCTACAAACAACTAATTAATTTAGATAGTTAGTTCAAACAGCTAGCAGATAACAGTTACTACAACGACCACACAGTTATTTGCCAAACAAGGTCGATATCGGTGATAGTTATAGCTAGACAATTGCTTTTTTTTTTTATTTACAAGAAAGGTAAAAATATAATATAGATATTCTTTCTCTCAAGGGTTCTTCCTAGAAGGTCCATATGCGAAACCTCATTCCACACTACTGTGAAATGTAATGACAAACCACACTTTGCTAGTCAGTCAATTATACAATTTCCTTACGTGAAAATATGAGTAATAAAAATATTGCTATAAAGCTGAATGTACGAGTGAATATAATGGCTAGACTATTGCTTATCACTTATTTCTTAGGTAGAAACATAATGACCTCATCGCTCATAAAAACTATGTGCGTAATCTTATAGGCGGTGAAAACATTGAAGTGATCTGAAAATATTTACAGCTTCATTTTATCAGTCCAATACTTGTTCACAAAATACGCAATGCTTTTACATGTACTCCATAATTGGGAAGAAATAAACGTTGATATGTATATATGTTATAAAAACGAGCATCTTACCATTGATCAGGGCCTCAAATTTTTACCGTAAATAATTGAATTGCACCTTTTGTGATTTTGATTTTATAAGATAGACCTATAGAATCTTCGCATCAAACAAAAGAAAACATCCCTCGTATTATATAGGGATACTTTCCCTGCGTCAGCTAGCTGCTCACTCTTTTCCTCCTTATTCACACCTCCTTTTTCCTTTTCTTATTTTTTTAGTAGCTAAAAACAAATCGAGGGCATAAAATATTTGCCTCTAAAGAGGAGGAACCTCTTGCGTTCCAAGTACCCCATGTCATGTACCTATTGCTGTCATTCGGACATTTTAACAAACACTTGGTGGACAAACATATCCACTCAAACGCCAAGTGAGGAGAGAGAAAGAAAACGAGAAGGAGAAAGCAGGAGCAGATGTTGGAGTTGCAGGCGGACTCATCCAAGGCCGACCCAGATGCCGCCACCACCAGCTCTCAGCCCAGTACGACTCCGGGTCGGAGGCCCAGGGGCCGCCCACCCGGATCGAAGAACAAGCCCAAGCCTCCGATCATCGTGACCCGAGACAGCCCGAACGCCCTGAGATCCCACATGCTGGAGGTGTCCCCGGGCTCCGACGTCGTGGACTCGGTGACCCATTTCGCTCGCCGGCGGGGCCGCGGAGTATGCGTCCTCTCCGGCGCCGGATCCGTCACCAACGTCAACCTCCGGCAGCCGGCGGCGCCTGCTGGGAGCGTCATGACCCTCCATGGAAGGTTCGAGATCCTTTCTCTCACCGGCACCGCCCTGCCCCCGCCCGCTCCACCGGGGGCTGGTGGGCTCACCATCTTCTTGGCCGGCGGGCAGGGGCAGGTGGTGGGGGGCAGCGTCGTCGGGCCCCTCATAGCCTCGGGCCCGGTGGTGCTAATGGCGGCGTCCTTCGCCAACGCCGTGTTTGATAGGCTGCCATTAGAGGAAGGGGAGGAGAGAGAGAGTGGGAATCCGGTGGCGCAACCACCCCAACAGCAGCAGCACCAGCAGCCGGCGGCGTCGCAGTCCTCCGGCGTGACGGGCAGCCTGGGGCCCGGCCTCGGAGGAGGAGAAGGAGGAGGGAATTATTCGAATTACGGAGGTCCTCAAGGTGGGCATGATGTATTTGGGTGGAGGCCACAGTTCTAGGTTTTCTTCATCCTCTTTAATTGGGGCATTTCGTCAAACACTTGGTGGGCACCAGAAGATGGGATTCTCAGTTCAACAGACTTGCCGAAAGAGAAATTAAACGAGTGGTAGTGGAGAGCTCCCAAGCTGAGGTACAATTTTTGTGTACAAAAATCATCAAAATTATGCACTTAATTGTCTAGATTAATGAACCCTCCTTCCAACCCCCATCTCGTTCGTCTTTTCTCATTGTATCTGCATGTGGGGGTTTAACTTATTTTCCTGATTTTGGGTTTTAATTAATACTAATCTGTAGATTTGGATCAATGTGCAAAAATTGTTGTTGGTGCAAAATGCTTGCTATTAATTAATTTCTATTGGTGCTTTATTTGTTTCATATTAATTAGTTTTTGGCTTTAATCTTATTATGTCAATTATTTCCTGGGTTCTAATCATTGGTTAGGTGAATAAAAGAAACATTTTTTTGTAGTTGTTGAGTGCCGAAAAAACATTATCTAATTGTGAATCTAACAAATAATTTATATGATCATAACTCAGCAACTGCAATTTTTTTTAAAAAAAAAAACCCACGTAAGCCTCATCTTTTTTCAACACCTTTTTTAATTTGTTGGCTCAAATATTATCATTTTCTTAGTTTTTCAAATTTACAGCATGCAAATTGAAAAATAATATGCATAGAAATCCATATAATTTGAAAGTTGTTTTAAATTTCTTTTTAATTTGTTGCTTAATAATAAGAGGAACCTCACCTTCCATTTTCTGACAATCTGTTGTCTGATTTTTAATTACTAATGGAAAACAGATTTTCAGTTTCTCACCTTGATCACTTGGTCCCTTCTCATTCAAAACTTCTTTTTAAGGCATAAGTTCACAAAAATGAGAAAATCAAGGACAAACTATATATTATATATAGTCAGCAAAAAAAAAAATCCAAATATATATATATAGAGAGTACACTAGTGCCTGCATTTCACTTATGTGGCGCCTTTGAAAGAGTGTTACAGTTGTATATGCAGTTTAGTCCCTGCTTGAGTTAATACATGTCAACAAAAATATTAGCATACGGATGGTTGTAGTTCAATGTGGTCTTTTTTTTTTCTTGGGAAAAATTGTTACTGTTTTTGGTTGTTGGAACATCTATGAACTTGTAAGTTGAGATTCTGAATGTTACATGTTAAACGATAGCAAAAATACTCGCTAGGCTTAGCTCGTCTACCAACGTACCCACATTTAAAACTTACGATAAGTTTATGTCTCGATCCATTAGTGCATCGACCTGTATTTTTGGTACAGTAATTGACTAAAAGATCAGTATAGATTGGTTATGGTTTATGAACCTAGATTGTCATATACTTCTCAAAAATTTTACAAGTTGAACTTGTCGGCATTCCGATCCCTTTGGGCTTATGCAGTCGTGATAGATCAGAGTGAAAGGGCCATTTGTTCCCAGTACTGGCTTAGGTTTGCTTCAATTCCATTTATTTGTAACCCCATGCATGCCACAGTTTTTCTCATGTACACTTGACTCAGATGGCTGTTATGATAGTTGATAGGGTTATAGTTTGAAATAATAAATACTTGAAGAGGACAGATGTACTCAAGTCATGACATCCAGTTGTAATTAATTAATTAAGCAAGATGTAGTAATTAATTAATGGTGGTGTAGGGTACTAATTGAATCTAGTTATCATGTGGAGCTAACATGAATGCCTACAATCAAGACTTGAAACAAACTAAGTTGAATTAATTAAGCAAGAAAAAAGGGGTAATAATTAAGGGTTTGCTCCAAAACAAAACATCTTAATTAACTTCACAAAAGCTTATTGCTGCGTATATAATTCATGCTGGGTGTTTTATTGTTATTGTCACTGTTAATTATCTGTAAAATAGCTAGCAATAGTGATGAGATTGGAATCTGAATGTAAACTTGGGGATGAAGTCCCTGGAGTACGTACTAGTTTGGACTTTAATTTGTGCCATTACTATATGAAGGGCAGTCCATCTTTTTCTCTCATGTTCTTCTTTTTTCGTCCAATGAGAAAGAAGGGTTTCGGCATGTATGTGGAAGCTTCAGGATGATTTGGAATTTTGAAGAGAGTTTCTAGCTAGGTTAAAAATTTGGTCCAACTTTAATTTGGGAAGATTCCTTTTTCACAATTAAATGAAATAGAAGTAACCTGCAAGTATGGAATAGCTTGCATTGAAGATGCTTCCTTTTTACTTTACATATATGAACGTACTTAATTATCTTATGTATTCATTTAAAAAAAGTTGATACATGCGTAAGCCTCTGCAGTCTGGTTTTAATTTGTAGGTCACCTTAGGACAGTACGTTGATATATCTGCCAGCTTAGGGTAAAGATAGGTAAGTTACATACATTGTCTTTATGGTATGTGCTCGCAACTGTCACATTATATATGTGGTTTTTGATCATGTATTTGTCATGCAGATAACTTTTATTATGTACTGATCCCTTGTGGCTAGTCATAGGATACATGTGCTACCGGGAATATAATACAAATGAGATGAAGATCTCATCTTTAATTGAATTTTAGGTGCCTTGCTAACTCTAGTTTAATTTTGTGACTTCCGATCTTTTGTATGCTAAGTGCACCATATTGGTCATCTATCCTAAAACTTTGTTGAAAGTTTCCAAACTTGATGAATTTTAGGGTTTCTTGGCAGAGGTAACATTGAGCATGTCCACAGACTTGCATGAGATCTTTTAGAGTTTCATATGTTTCTCCGAGGAACTGATACAAAGCTAATATTGAGCATGTCGACAAACTTGATCTCAAAAGTTTAAAGGTTTACAGAAAGAAGACACCAATGCAAATGTGCACGAAAGCACAATGAGATCACATTAGGTGAACACTGTTATTCAAAGACTAATTGATGACACTTGGAGTTGCCTTAGCTTGATCATGAGTAGGATTTGCAGCATCGGAAGCTTAAGGCCTTGAAATCATTGAATCACAATACTGGCATCACATGATTATGATTTACCTCAATCTGTAGCTTAATTTGTATGCCTTTTTATTGGGAAAAACTCTGCGCGCCATTGCTTTCAGCCCAGATATAGATCACACTTCATACTGGCCTTAATTCCTACGCTGAGGCTCTCATAGACATCTTCCTCAGTTTTCTGCCAGCAAAGTACATATGTATCTGCCAGGGCTTCTTAACCTGTTGTATTTCATATATATGTATCACGCATGGTTTTGAAGGTTTACTTCTTACATAATGGGCAGTCATGATTTTTTTTTTTTTTAAAATTTATGATTTTACGATACAAATCATGATGTAAGCTGCTTAATTTGATATCCACACGTGTAACCTAGGGAGAACTCTCATGGCATGAATTTTGAGTTTGGTTTAGGAAGTTTAGAATGGCACTGCTAATACTGCAAGGTCGATCAATGAACTGGTGAGGAATTATAGTGGAGTTGTTGGGTTGCTTCAAAGTCATCAATCCTCTCATAAATTATCATTTACTTTCTCGAGTTTTGGACTAGTGACTGACATATTATATTGAGTGAATTGAATGATATATGCTTTGCTTCAAGATCAATTATGTCTAGTGGTTTGGGAATTATATAATTGGTATTAACCATGTAACTCTCTAACTCAACGTGTCAAAGAAGCAAATAACAATAATAAGATATTTCTATTTCATGCCGTGGCATCTTATTTAAATAGGGTCTAAAGGATCATATATATTACAATATTGTTTCTAATTAATAACAAATAGGTTGATTTTGCTGGATGTTTGATTTAAAATATTTTAAATTGTTGCAAACATTAAAAAGAAAATTAGGCTATATCAACGATGGCAACATAATGTTAATCCGAGAGATTTTGCATAGCTAGGTTAGGTAAAAGTTGATGACATTTTATTTATAGCAAGCAATTAAGTGTTCAAAAAGTAGAAATAAAAGATTACGGCCATATACATCAATTGTACAGTTTCAACTTAAGGGACTGAAGCTAGGGTTTGGTTAGCGTGGTATGAATTTGCTTTTCTCATGGCCCTTTTGCCTGTCTTCAGATTGACTTTCTACTGCCATTTCTATATATATATATATATATATATATATATATTTTGACATTATTACAGTCGAAAGAGAAAAGAAAAGCAAATCCCATGGTGGGGTCCGTCAAAGGTATGGAAATGGTGAAATGGAAACCCTAAAAATCAAAAGAAAACATACGACTGTTTGAGGGTACTTTATGAAAGGGACCGACTAACTTGCATGATTGCGGAGGGTGAGAGAGGGAGTGCTCACATGAGAGCAAATGTACTGTCCGGGCTGTAATGATTATAGTTATATTTAAGTTGGAAAATTTGTCAACTTAACATGGGTTTGTGGCTGGGGTGCGCCGACTGCTCGCAAGCCCGTAGCCCATTCAAAAGAGTTAAAACCAAGCAGCCAATCCATACATGTACACCATAAATTATATCATAGTTTTGGGTCTATAAATTCAGATAAACTTTTTTTAAGCTAAAATACGTACAAATGTGGGTTGCCTACTTACCCAACAGCTGGTATATTTGTTACTGACGTTCATTATCAAGGTCATGGGCTTGAATATACGATCTGCTTAATTTTGTGTTCGTTTCAACACTTGAGCAATCTATTATATCAAATTGAGCATTTTATTTTACTCATTTAAGTACTTCTCGAGCCCTTAGACCTAAAATTATAATATAAGTGACACCCATTCGGACTGCCTATATCGTAATTACATGTTGGAAATTGTGTACTAACGACGTTCACGAGTTCCCGTCCTGCTTTTTCCATAAAATCATAGGTTTTTCCCTCCGTAATCCTCCCTTCAAGTGGAGTTTTTCATAATTTTATTATAAATTTTGTTTATTTACAGAAAGCAACTCTTAATATTTTATTTAAAGGGCGTCAAACTATTTAAATCAATTTATATTATTCGTAAAAAATTATAATTACTTTGTAACCTACATGAGACATTTGTCTTCAGACCCTCTGTATTTAGTATATTAATTAAAGGATGATGGATATTTAACTTGTCATATGTTTCTCTTGGAAAAATCTATTTAAAGCATTGTATAATCAATTTAGATTGTCATGTGTTTTCTTGGGAAAACTTATTATTTCATACGAATTCATTTCTTTGCATATCATTTCCTCCAATATAAACGCAGTAAGAGTAATAAGAGCATACTTATTCTTTGCAACTTATTATAAGTAACTTATATTACTAATCAATGTAGATTGGTGTTAATGAATTCTTCAAGTGCTATTGAGTGTTGATGGGTGCTAATTAATATTGACTATAAATGATAAGTTGAATAGTACGGGCCATTATACAGAACTACTCATAAATCATAACATTTTATTTTTATTTTTTTTAATCCATAGGAGCCACAAATGACAATATATACAATACAATTACAATATAATAGAGAGGAGAGAATCGAGCCAGTGACCTAATGTACCCACGATCTCAGTTTTCACCACTAAGCTAAGACTTCATTGATATAAATCATAACTATTTATAAATGTTTATAACCACTCATTATTGTTGCTAACCGCTTTTTATATGTATAATTTTAAGGCCAAATTTCTCACAACTGCAAACTGGTAGTACTAACAATATATGAGCATTAATTTTAATTATGGGAATGAACATTGAACAGGCATCATAAACCATCAGAAAAATAAGGTACTGAATATATAATTGTCATTAATCGCTATATGTTCACATGTGGTGTAAAAATAGATGCTCCGTCGACATTAAAATCAACAACGAGAATATTAATTAACGCACACACATCATCCATAATAAAATCGTGCGTGGACAACATTTGGTGAGCAAAATAGTATAATAATACAGGTAAACTCGGGATGTTTAGCAGGTGCACCGTAAACAGGCCAAGTCAGCCTGACAAGCTTATGGGTTTGGCTCAATCGAAATACAACGGTGAGATTTGTTTGACCGAAGTTGAAATGAGCTCCAGCAAAGCCCATATGTTTAGTGAGCCAAGCCTAAACCTGCGAAATTTAGGTTATGGCTTGGCTTAGTTAAGGTTGGAGGGGAGCCTTAGATCAACTGATAAGGTTGTCTCAGTGTGACCAAAAGGTCACGGGTTCGAGCCGTGGAATCAGCCACTGACAAAGTCAGGTTAGGCTGCCTACAATGCACCCCTTGGGGTGTGGCCCTTCTCTGGACCCTGCGTGAACGCGGGATGCTTGTGCACCGGGCTGCCCTTGGCTTAGTTAAGGTTGTTTATTTGTTTTAAAATAAACTACACTATGTTTATATTTGTATTTGCAATTTAGACATTAATAATTCAGTTGTTATATTATTGATCTTCTTGTTTGAAGCAGTGGGTTATGGTTTTTTAAAGTTGATATATATTTTAAATCAATCATATAATTATTTGAATTACGCAAGTAAAAAAAACGTACAATATGCCAAGGTTTCCTAAGCGTGAGTTCGGCTTGATCAAAATTTGGCTCGCGCAATTCAACAAAGTTTGCTTCAGTTGCTTAACGAACCAAACCAAGATTAGCTGAAATCAGGCTGTACTAAACTTGCATTCAGTGAAAATTAGTTAGTTCAACTGATAAAGTCTCTAAAAACTATTAACAAAATCTGAATTCAAATATGACATATATTCACATTTGCATCTCATTTGCCTCTGAAAAAACCTCCACTACAACCTTATCTAGACTTGTCAGTTTGGGAGGCCGGCTTAGATACGGATTTGATGTATTTTGGGTTGGGTAAAATACTGGCGGATTTACGGGTTTGAGCTCATTTTTGGCGACTTATTTCTCTTTTGTCAAAAATCAAATTCTTGGCATGTTTATTACTTAAAGGCTATATTCAATGAACGAGCTTTCTAATTGTAATCTCTAAAATAATATAAAAAAATATTCAAACTTTTCAATATCTATACTATTATATAAAAACAAGTCTCGACCCGTACTTTGCATAGTGCATGCTACAGTAGACAGTTTGAATACACATACACATACATGCACATGCACACACGTGTGCACAGATACACACACACACACACACATACACACTCTGAATTAAAAAAAATATTAATTAAGTCGCACAACATCTAATAATAATGGAAGAATCAAAATCATATACACATACACGCACACAAGTAGATAAAATTAAGAACTTAAAAGTTAGTTAAAAAACACCTTAATTTGTTAGAAAATAATTAATACTATG
>NCQV01003709.1:12999-29967 GCA_002740545.1 Lophocereus schottii | reverse complement strand
GTGTGTGTGTAAGAGTTTTATGCTAATGTAGACTTTCTTTTATGGCATATCAAACTCAAATGGGCATAACAATCCACTTGCATATAATGCTAGGGCTTTTATATAATCAATAATCCTTTATCTATTCACCCTAGCTATCTAGCTCATCATGATGTAACAGAAGCCCAGTGAGCAACACCAAAATTTATCAGAACATATGGTCTAAGGGATTTCTGCCATATTATAACTAGATCATTCTTCTAATGAATGTAACAGGAGCCTAAGGACAAAGGACCAAAAGCTTATGATAGGAGCATGGAACCTCTTTTCTTAGGGGGTTAGTTTAGACTCATGGAAACGATACTTGATGCAGTGGACACTTGACCATGTAAGGGCAATGATACCAGTCTTTTACCATATAAGGAAATCAGATAATTGGATAGGTAGAATGAAAGGAAAAAATGAATTAGGGGCTACATGGGATTAATTTAAAGAGGACCTAAGGTAAAACATTTTTCCTACAAGTATTCAAAACCTGAGACAAAATGAGTTTTTGGCCTTAAAGTAAGGCAATTTGTCTATTATGCAATGTGCAAGTAAGTTTTAGGAATTGTCAAGATTTAGACCTAAACATTTTGTTGAGGACCATATGACGATAACTACGTTTGAAGGGGGATTAGCTCCTTATATATGAAAGAATCTAGTCAGGTAAAAAATATCTAGTTATCAAAAGTTCCATAAGCGGGCAAGAGACACAGAGAGAGAGAGAGAGAGAGAGAGTAGAGAATAAGCTAAGCGCTATAGCCCTAGCACCCAAGAGGAGCCTTGTATGCTTGATTCTTGGAAATAGTGGGAGGAATATCTTTACCTTTTGATTTACAGCCCCTATAAAAATACTTACTAAACCACTATACTAATGGCACAATTTGGAGAATTTTATGGATATAAGTGTAGAATACCACTTGATAGGATGACCTAAGTGAAATGAGTTTTATAAGTCCACAAGTGATATAAAAAATTATATAGCTAATCAAAGTAGTTTAAAGAAATATGAAAGCAACTCAAAATGGGCCAAAGTCACATGTGGATCATCGAAGGAAACCATTGGAATCCCAATAAGCTAATAAAGCCTTGCTTAGAGGTAACACCACTGGTGGAATAAAATATGTCAATGTAAAAGGTCAGTTAAGTCCTCATTTTATTGGACCTTATGAAATCATCCACAACATTAGCCTCCTATTTTGCAATATGTCGATGATGTATTCCACATTTCTTAATTGAGGAAAGATATATATGAACTTTCACATGTTTTTAAGAATCAAAATCTTAGCATAGTGCTAGAAGGACTTCTTGAGTACAAGGAGATACCCGTACAAATAGTGGACCATTCGGTTAAAAAACTAAGGAATAAGGAAGTACCACTAGTTAAAGTGGCGTGAACTCATCATGGGATAAAAAACATTATATGGGATCTACATAAGGAAATGAGAAGAAACCACTGAGAGTAATTTACATGTAGAAGGAAAACTATAGGGGGGAGGAAGTCACAACCCATCTTCCAACCCTGCAGTTAAATGAAATTTATGTTATAATTTAATAATGTTATGAGACTTATTTGAAACATATCTATTGTATATGAAATACTGAATTGAGTATATCATAGTGAAGAAAAAGAGAATACTTGATCTCCATCATAATTGTCATAGTGCTTCTGTTAGATTTTTACATGTTAAATTCTTGCATAAAGATTATTTTATTTGAGACATGTAATTTATAGGCATTAAAAGTTAAACACAAAACTACACAAAAGTGCATTTGCATAGGAATCTAAGTGCTTTATGGAGAAAAATTATTTGGAGAATGTGTCATGTAGATATTTGACAATCTTATTCTGCATACATTTAATTAGCACTATAAGAGGTTTTAACATCTAAATGGTCTACCTTACTAAGAAAGTCCAAACTTGACATTGAGAGCTTATCTTTTGAGGCAGATATCCATACCCAAGTCATAAACCATGGGTTATACGAATGAACATAAGCCACGTAAACATATTATTTTGCTAAGAAAATGAAGGGTTGATATTATCATATAAGTGCTAAAATTAGGGTTATTAACGAATTCATACCTTTATAAAAGAGCTTAAGCTAATAAACAACTAGTCAAAATCATTTGACAAAGGCAAGAGGTAAACATTGTATGGTGAGTAGCCATGTACAGTTTGAATGAATAAGGGCATGGGGTAAATGACTAAAGAGAATAAGGGGGAATGCGGTTAGGGCACCTCATTTTTTTGCAATTAGGACACCTTTTGTTTGTTGCGAGGAAGTAATTTAATATTCAGATGCTAGAGTAGGTTTTGGAGCCGTAAGTCTCAATTACTAAGAAACAAACAAATAAATTGAAGACATTGCATGAGAAATATTGAGAACAAGATAGATATGATCGATTGATTCCCACATCCTATTTTCATTACGAAAAGATCCAACATACCCTATCTTTCCCCTATCCTCCATGTCGAAACCTATTATTCTGACCTGTATATTTTGTCTCCTAATAGAAGCAAAGGTAAGAGGTTGAGTGGTGAAGAGTTGAAGCAATTTCGATTAGGAAGAAATAAGGGCAAGCCAACAAAGATTAAAAAAAAAAAAAGTTAGGGATTATTAAACTAAACAATTGGCTTTTCCTATAGCTTCCTCCATAGTTATGAAGTCCATGTAACAATATAGGGAATCTACTCGCATACAAGGGATATCCAAGCATAAGCAAAGTTAGGAATTAATAAAGATCTTTGCCCTTCCCTTATTCCTAAACCACCGTGAAGGTATGAAGTTAACCTTCTCCTTATTTTTCTTCAAACAAATGCATTTTAATTCATCCAAAGTAAATTGGATCATAGTTCAACTAGAATTACATGTTAGGATTTAAAAGAAAGTATGAAAGAATCAAAAGATTAAAGTCCGACGAGATTTATGGGTTATAAGGATTAGAAGGCATCTTAGTAACATGCATGAACAGAAAACGACTTTCATTTTTAAAGTCCTACTTAAATGGTTAAACTATCCCTAGATTTATTTATAAGTTGCTTAGCATGTATGCATTTATTAAATGTTATCAGTCAATTTAAACGAATAGGAGGAAATCATATATTTGCATTCCTTATTAATCACCTAATGAAGGCATTAGTCCATTAAGGACGTCTCAAATTTTATAGTTTAAAAAATTAAAAAGATAGGGATCTAAGATCAAAGTACAAACTATATGCATTTATATGCACATATCTAGCACCAAGCCCAAAGAAAACTAATTAAGACTTGTTATTGCCTGTGGCCTAACAGAGTGTTGTAATATGCATTTTAAACATTTTTATGGCCAAATACCTAGTTATCATATGGCTTGAATGTATAATATATAGACCGAAAAGTGATTATTTTGGGTAATTATTGGATAGCCATGATTTAATGTGATTATCATGTTTAAATGGTGTACATCATAAGCATCATGTATGTTATACATTTTAGCTGAACTATATCTACATGTTTATTTTATTTTATAAGTCTAGTTTACTAACTAGAAATATTGACTTTGGCTTTAGAATTTATTGTGGAATTTGCTTTCTTAAATTTGGTTCATAAGCCAACTTAAGAACTAGGTTGGTTGCTTAGTATACACATGCACTTGGGTAACGTACAAGCTTACATTGATTTTATTTTTATTTCTGTATTGTCTTGATTTTGTTTTTATTTCTCTATTGTCTCACCAAAATGATTTTTTAGGAAATCAAGAGCAAGGTGAAGGCGAAGAAGGCCATGGATGCATTTTCTGTTTAATTGTTGTCGTGTAAGGCTCAAGTGGTTCAACTCTTGTTTGCTCTCAAACGGAAGTGGGCTAGGTATAAAGATGCAACTAAGGTGTTTTCATTTGTTGTTTATGAAAGCAATATGTAATTTGGGGTTTTATCAAAACTATGGTCTAAGTTTGATGAATAATGAGATTTTATGACCTATACCTTGCTCTTGGTTTGCTTTTGAAAAAGGGGAAATGTTCTTAAGCCTAACTTATTCATTTGACTAAGAGGTGGTAATGACATGTATTTTCTTTCAGTGTTCCACTGTAAACCTTTCTTGATTCCCTAACTGGTGTAGTTAAGTACGGTGATGATTTATGAGTGTTACACAAAGGTAGAGGTTAGGCATGATGGGCTACATAACCTGGCACCCACCACAACTTTTGTGAAGAAAATATTGGGTAGCTCGACATAAAAGGAAAAAGCAAGGGGGCGAAAAGACTCTCGTAAAAAAAGAAAACAGAAAAAAGCTTATTATTTACTTTGGAGAAGAATTTACACCAAGAAGGCAAGTACCACATAGCCAATGTCACAATTTTATAAATTAGGCAACCCTTATATAATGGGTATGGCTCAGTTTGTAAGCAAATTGATAAAAAGAAATCTCATAAAAGTAAGTCACCATTGTCTAATCCCAAAAGCAAGATACCAAATGCTAGTGGTGGGCTGCTAGTCCTAATGGTTATCATTTTTCTGTTGCCAAGAAAGCTTTTCCTATAGGTTTCAAGCTTGCAATGACTATAAAAGTTTAGCCATCCATTCTATGTTGTCCACATCTTCAGGTGATTTGCACCTACTTCTTAGCGTGTGTTCCCTGCAACAAATAGATGGATAGCTTCAAAAAATTAAACAATGCGTGGTGTAAGAATTTATCTCCCTTAGAGTGGAAGGACTAGGTTGCTTTGGGTTAAATTACCTTGTTTCCCTAGGACAAGTGAAATTTCATCCCATTCTAATTTGTATGGTTTCGGAGTTTGTGATCAAACTCTTCATGTCTTCTACTTCAATGATAAAGGGATATGTCTTCTATTGGTGGAATTTCCTACTATTTTAGGTTTTTTAAGCCCTAGAAAACAGCATTCGTTCTTTAAGGATAGATTTCACTAACCTCATGCAAACCTTTGTTGGTTTAGGGTGGG
Organism: Lophocereus schottii; assembly: GCA_002740545.1. Taxonomy (NCBI): domain Eukaryota; kingdom Viridiplantae; phylum Streptophyta; class Magnoliopsida; order Caryophyllales; family Cactaceae; genus Lophocereus; species Lophocereus schottii. Next base: position 25,002 of record NCQV01003709.1, on the reverse strand, counting down.
GGAGACTAGAAAGGCTACAGATGGTCATAACGTTGTTGTTACATGGATAAGTCGTTAATTTGTAACAAAGTCTGAGGATGATTATCACAGACATAAGGGAAGAAAGTACCTCAGTTTTATGTTATGAGTAGATTATTTATTCAATAGTAGGGGAGGATTAGCTTGTGTGATTCATCTTATGGAAGAGGCAATAAATGGTCACTCCTACATGCCTAATGTTCTTGTTGAGATGATCTTGTGCTTAGATGGCCTTAGTGGGAACCCCAGTAATGATTTAAGGGGTCACACTCCTCTTTTATAGGTAAAATTTCATAATTTTATTATTTTTTGTCCCTTTTTACCCTTTAATGGGGTTCTTGACTTGCAGTTGCTTATCTAGCATATTTGGCTCTTAGTGTTTTTGCCCATTCATCCCCTGGGTTTTATATCTCGGTATAAATCAAAACAATGTCTAGCATATGTGTTCTTATGAGCATTAGAAATGATGAGGCATGAAAGGCTTTCTTTCAACATGAGAAAACCAAAGTCTTCTAGAGTACTAAGTGGTGGCTCATATATAGCTATAGATTATATATGAAATAGATGAGTTATCTCTTTCTCTTAGGGCTTAGTAGCTCTACTTATGTTTTTATATGTTATTTGTCTTGGTATATAGCCCTTAGACAAAATACTCCAACTGATGAATGCACTGCTCCTCTTGTTTATACCTTCACTTTATGGGTCACCAAGTCCTAGATTTATATGTTGCTCGAAATTATGTAGGTGGCTATGCTTATTATGCTAGTTGCTTGATCCGTGAGCCCCCCCATCATCAATGGATGAAATCGTTTACCCATAGAGAGCATGCTATGGCAAAAGCTATTGGTTGACTATAACCACAAAATATGAAAGAATTTATGGATGTAGCACCCAAGAAGAATAAGAGCAAGGGAAGCTTTTACCCATAGGGACCATGCTATGCCAAAAGCTATGGGTTGGCTATAACCATAGAATACAAAAGAATTTGTGGATGTGGCAACCAAGAAGAATAAGAGTAAGGGAAAGAATGATCATAACCTTATATGGCTTAGCAAACCTATTGAAGGCACAAGGAAAGATTTTGAAAGAGAAGATTGATTAGAGTTATTTTATTTTTGTATTTAAATTGTCTTAGACTTGCAGTTTGTTCATTTTTAACATTTTGGGGGGGCGAATAACAAAATGCACGCAACATATAAGCTTGCAACGGCATAACATAAAATAGCAACTCAGCACTCTAAAGACCAGCAATTATAAGCAATATCATCAATGTTACACAAATATAGCGTGCAAGTTACTGAAAATAATATATGGGTTATCAATCGCGAATAGGAAAATGACCCAGAAGCAAAATGGTATGAGAAGGATGTAGGCCGATAGACTACAGATATTCAATACATTCCCTCATTTAAATAAGGTGGCAAGGTTCTTTTGGGTGGGGCCAGATTGTCATAAGGTCTCTATGTCTAATAATGCCTAATGCATTTACAGCTTGGCCATAAACCCAGCTACCTAGAATAAGCTATTTAAGATGGGCAATCACCAATGAGGAGACTTCTTGTTCCAGTGATTTTACAGAATGCAACATGTTAAGTAGCAAAGGGTAAGCAGAGCACCTACTCGGAGTTTTCTTTACTAATGTCTCACATTATACTTATTCCTGAAGTCAACGAAATTAAAGACCTCTAGGGAGTGCACATAGTCAAAATGACAATCAAATAGACTAAATAATCACACTAGATTAGCATATAAACATTTCTATCTTATGAGAGCATGTAAGTAGAATGACATGCTTATTAACATAACTCTACACCTTTTGTAGCCTTATTTGATGCTAATTATAGAGTGATAAACAACTAACCTAGACCAGATCATATAGTTCGATCATTCCCATACGTGGTCATGTTTCATAATTCGATGATTGGGTGATGTAGTAAAGACTCTAACATGACCATAAGCACACCAAGCACATCATCAAGTTACATGAGGTGCCTAAGAAATCCCATATTCATGTATTAATGCAAGTGCAGGTCTATAAGATCGTGAAGCACTAGCATGCACAATGGTAGTATGACAACATGACAAACAAATTAAACCCTTCACACCAACGATAGTAAGTACATCCACCAACTAAATCACAATGCTAAATCCCCCCCCCGAAAGCTTTTCATGTAATATATTCAACCATTATCTTGGAAGCACTAGCATGCTATCCTTACCAAACATGAAATATACTGAAGTGAATACATGTAAATGCAGACTCTTGCGATTACTAGACTATATAACATTTATATGCACACACAACCACTCCAACTGTAACATGAGACAATGGAACTCGAGTGGAGCAAATAAGAACTCAAAAATTTTATCGCGCAATAGATGACACAAGTTAAATCAATTTCCTTATTTAATGTTCAACCTCATGCCTAACTAAACTCACGTTAAACAAACACCAAAATTTCGTCTACTTAACTATTCAGGCACATAACACAACAATGAAAATTTCATAATGAATCTAAATGTCTAGATACGTTCCCATGAAGTTCTCATTGTACATAAGGCCATATTAATGCCCTAACAAGCCAACTCAGGTATTGCCAAACAAAAGGATATTTGGACGGTAACAAACAAGTGTAAGTCCCTGGTTTACATCCTATTGTCAAAGATAAGCCAGAAGGTCTATGGAATACACCTATTTCATTAGAAGTCATCAAAGCCTTAAGGATTCACAATACGACACGAGTGGTTCACCTATAATGGGTCCTAGTTTCCAAACCTTACATTAATACCAAGGACTACACAAATAATATATGGGTCATTTCCCATAGTATGTAACAATTCCAAAGTCCGTTAGGTTCTTCCTCCCATATTCTTTCTAGTTATTTTGAGGTTAAGTATAACTAGAGTCTTGCCAATCCCACAATAAGAATAAGGTCTATATAGTAGAAAGCTTTGCACATGATAGACTCGGCAGTGATGGAAGTTACATGATGAAAAGCTAAGAATATGTCATGTAAATAGTAGTAAGCCACCAACCAGGTAATAACAGATAATCCAATACATACAAGTAGAAATGATAAATGTGTAGAATGATATGATTAACACCTATGCATTAGCATAGAGGACCCCATCACTAACACCCAAATTGGCATGCATGTATATAAAAATTTCTCTTAGTTTCCTTAAACAATTCAAAATTCGCACAAGAAGGTATCATCTAGTAGGATTGTCAAACATAGAAAACAAGCTCTAATCCACTTCTTAATGGTTCATCATTAATAAATCTAGTGATATACACATCTCTGCATGTATACACCTAAAAACAGCATCCAATCATTTATAGGGGCACACACTTATGAATTTAAACCTATGAGTTATTATTATAGAATAGATGCAAGTCTTTAATCATGAGTGCATAACCTAACTCAATATTTGAAAATAATTTAGCAGTCCAAAATATTTGGGCTTTGAAAATAGAGAATAATTTAACCATTTCTGAGCATTTCTTTACCAACTTTTGAGTGCTTCTGCTTTCTCTGTTCTAGTGGTCGAGAAGCAAATTGTACTTGAGGGTAAAGAATAAACTTAGGGCTAGCTATTTCCAATCTTTTAAGCTTAAAACCAAATGAACCTTAAACTAAGTCATCAATGATGCATCCACAAAGACAATCACCAGTACAGCTAACACTTAGGTAACTTAAGAGAATAAAGGTCGGCTAGCCTAGATCCTAACAAATGGCTCACTTTTGTAGTCAACCGATTTACTTCAATCATACAACAATCAATCAGTCACATCAGTTAGCACATTAGAAACACATTTACACCCAAGTGTTGACGATGTGATATTATCACTCAAGGAATACTAGATGGCTAAATAAAATACAGGACTCAGGTCACAACCTCAGTTAGAGGCCCTTGCTTTGATACCATCTATGACACCCCTACCCCCTGTGGCTAGTAATGTTAGTGATTTCTAAAATTTTGGAATGAAATGGACAATGTTCCTCCTAAAAGGAAGGATAACTTAGGCTTAAAGCCTTATATCAGGCACCTGTAACAATCAAAACATAAAGGATATAATCAACAGCCTCAATGGCTAGACACCGAAGATCACAACTCCATGGGTTACATGCTTAGGGTGCATAAGCTATAAAGCTAAACAAAATAAAGAAATAAAAGATACAGCTTAATAAATGCCATACTCGGAGCACATGGGTTAAAGACCGAAAACAAAACTCAAGTTTAACCCACAATGTGATTGGATATTCAGATGGTGGGATTTACTTATATTGGATAGACAACCATGAAAGGAAGACCTAAACAGAAAGAAGTGATCCGTGAACGTTTCTCTATAATGTTCAACTAAAACTAAGAAAATGGAAATCATGCATCTATGAATAGTCGCAAGGCATTACAAAGTCTAAAGGGGATTCTTATAAAGGCATATGTAGCAAAAGGACATGTGAAAGTAGTATTCTTCTGATCCTCAGGAGCAATAAAGACATGGATATACTAGGATATACATTTAAAAAGTAATAAATGAATCTCTGGCAAACCTCTCTAACATCTGGTGAAGGAAGGTAAGGTGGAAATGGTATTTCTCAGTGACAGCATCCAATTTCATATAGTCAATGCAAACCTGCCACTCATACTAGACTCGAGTAGGAACTAACTCATTCTTGTCATCCCTAAATATCGTAATACGGTCTTTTTAGGAACGATTGGAATACGACTGACCCACTCATTATCAGAAATGGGATAGATGATCCCATTGTCCAGCCACATAAGCTCTTTCTTCCTAATTACTTTCCACAAAATCAAGTTCAAATGCCTTTTACATTCATGATAGGACTTAGCATTGTCTTCCAAATAGATACTATGTTGCACAATAGAGGGACTAACACTATTGATATCCTATAAATCCCAACCTATGGCTCTTATGCTCATTCTAAGCACGACAATCAGTTTGTCCTCTTGCTCTCGATCTAAGTCAGAAGTAATAATCATAGCTAAAGATTTATCAGGTTCTAAAAATGAATACTTAAGAGAATAATCCAGAGGTTTTAACCAGAGAGATGTAGGAAGGGAATCAGAGCTAGCAGTAGAAGTAATCAAGCATTCAAATACAGAGCACAAGTCATCAAACTCAAATACATCGTATTCAGGCTCATCATCAATTAGAAAGGACTTATGCTCAGCAGCAAACATATCATCAAACTCATCATAAAAACTACCTTCTCTTAGGCTCTTTAACCTAATCATACAATGCCCACAACCACTGAAGTACCTTAGCCTTTTACTTTTTAAAATTTTTGTGGATATTTTCTTTAACAAGCAAAAATAGAAATTAAATTAAAACCTAAAAAGCAAAATCTAAAAAGGACATTAATTAGAAAATAAAAACACAAAATTTAGAATCATATGCATAGAAAATTTAGTAAAATCAAGGAAAGCATGGACATATTTTGAATTTTTTTCTGACCAAGAACAATGTAGAAAATTCAAAATAGAAAATTAACTCTTGGAAATAGCAGAAGATTTTAGAAATTCCAGAAAAATCATAAAAAAATTGCTAGACTCTAAAAATCCTGAAAACCTACTAAAAAGATCGAAAAAGAAAAACAAGTGCTAAATTTGCAGAAAGAAATCAAAATGATAAACATGAAAATGAAAAAAAAAACACATAACTTACACTAATTTTCTTTTTAGTGTTGATGTCACCTTATTGTACTGTTTAACACTGTTCACAGTCAAGAAATCATTTTCAATAGAAAATTATCAACAACGCAACAAAAACTAAAGCTTACCAAAAGAATGTCAAACTACAAATCCTAAACACGAAATAAAGAACTCAAAGATTCTAAACTACTTTCTTTAGAAAAAACATAACTAAATAAACACTAACTAAATTCGAACACAAAAGACACTACAAAGACTCAATCAACTAACCTTGGTGAGTTTTCGTAAGCATACGCTTTATTGCTATAATACTTGATGGTATTGTTGTCAAAGATAGGTTATGTAATTAGATTACAAAATAAAACTAACAATCACATTCTTATATTGACATCCGAATTAAGAAAATAACCAGCCAAAATGACCCCAGCAGGCTCTAATCTCACTGCTAAGTAGGAATTTGCCTACTCATAATATTATTATTACTTGAACAAAAATCAAAAACATATCATTCCATTCCATGCCAAGCCTTTCGAATGTAGACTATGCATAGAATACAAAACGATGTAAACATGGGAATCATGATTAAAATATAGTAATTTAAGCCAACATAATCAAATAGAGAGAGATTAAAACTCAAAATAATCTATTTGAAAGCAAAGCTCAGCAGCAACAACGGACGGAAGAAAGATAAGAATCAAAGTTAAAGGTTACCCTCAATGATGAACCTCGTGAACCAAGTCCAGATTTTAAATCACATTGCACCTAAGCAAGAAACCATATCATAAACAGAACATAGAACAAAACACAATATCAAAATAGAGTCCCCCGTCATGAAGCTCGAAAAACACAAGCCAAGGTTTGGTTCATTGCTCTAGTGTAGAATAGAGAGGGAAACAGAGCATGAGAATTGAAAAAATAACCAGCAAATGTGAATTTGAACCAAACAACTCACAAAATCACTGCCAAGATTAGAATTCTTATACAATTTGGACAAAGCCTAGGGCAATTATATCAATTTTCAATGGCTAAGTATGGATTTGGAACTATAATAAAAAGAAAACAAACAATCCTGAAAACTAGAAAACAAACTAAAACTACACCCTACTACTGCTTCTACGAATACTTACTCTGATTAGAGCCTTAAAAAGCGTAGCCCTAAGCCCTGACCCCTAAAATTAATCATGAGTTCAATCCAACCCATGCTTGTAGCCATTGACGAGATGCTTGAATGAGACCTTTAATGCCTAATTGATTTGAAGAGATATGATCATGGAGAATATTTAAACAGATAGGTGATTGATGATGATAATTGAGGGGAGGACTATAAGAACATGAAGCAAAATGAAAGGATATAGAGATACGGGAGGGCTCGAATCAATGGGAAGTAGAAGAATGTGAAATAGAATCAAACGGGGGCTGCCTTAATCTTTACTAGGAAGGAGGAGAGAAGAGAGACAAAATTAAAGGGGGTTAATTTGTGTGTGGGCAGTAAAAGAGGACAAAAAAATAAAAAGGGGAAAGAGGATCATGTGTACAGGGATACAAAGAAAGAGAAAAGACGTGTGAGGGGCTAGGATTTTACGCAGGTAGCACATGACATGGGAGAAAGAGAGAAGGAATGGACTGAGATGGAAACTGGGCTGCTCAGTGCAAATGGCCATGAGCTTCATTTTTTTTTCCCTTTTGTTTTCAATGTGATCAAACACTTTCCCTTTGTCTCTTTTGGCAAGCAATTTATTCATTCTTTTCAAATTTCCATAATTCTTACAAAATAGAAAAAAACATATTAACATTGAGTTTAATCATTTATTTTAAGCGCAAGATAGATAATAAAAGAGTATAAAATATATCATTCGAATAGTCCATATACTTGAAGATAGACACATAAAAAACCCTAAGCCTAAAGGGTAATTATAAGAAGTACCTTGAATGAAGAACCTACTAAGACTATTTAAATGAATGGGAATTGTATTCGTAATCCATAAACATGCTAAAGAACTAGAAGAGTTTGCGGATGTTTTTACTTATTCTAGTGAGAAAGTGCCAATCATAAGCCCAAGGCTTATAGTGCATGGACTAGCAGTATACCTCCAGACAAAATGAATGAAGCCAAAGAGAAGGCACTTTGCTCCAGATAAGAACAAGGTTGTCTTAGATGAAGTACCGAATCTCTTAGATGCAAGCTTCCCGAGTAATGCTATTACCATGATTGGCGGGCAAACAAGGTCACAGTTAAGAAGCCAAATGGCTCCCGAAGGATATGCTTTGACTACACTAACCTGAAGAATTTTAGTCTAAGGGACTATCTCCCATTCCTTATAAGCTTCCCCTAAATCGTGGTTTAAGATCGACTTTTATAGCCCTAAGTCTACACAAATGACACAACCTATATCGCTATCTAGTTGGATGCTTAGAAGAGCAGTAGAGGAATAATTAGACAGTAGTGAGCCTATGCCAACATTCTACATAAAATGTTCATAGAAACAAGAAAAAGCATGCTTCTACTACCAATGCAATGAGATGGATCATGCCACTTGGGATGGCCTACCTGTGTCTCGTGAAATGGTTATGTCTAGGGGTGAGAAAAGAATTAGGTAGTGGTTCCAAACTAGTGATTGGTTTAGACATAATAGTGCAGAACTAGAATTGGCCTAATTGATTCTAGGATCCGTTAAAACATTCAGGACTAATTACTGCTAGTTGTAGGTTTGAGAAATGGAAATTTGTAATCAAAAGTGCTACCTGGTAAAAAATGAATTCTTTTCCAAAAATATATATTCATATACAATATAAGCAACCGAACTCAAGAAACTGTATAGAATGCAAAATTACTTAGTTTAATCTTATTTGTACTAGCCTAGTAGAGGCCACCATGACTGGGCGGTTCAATTAAAACTTCTGCCACTCATTAGATCATACCTTCACCACAATAATGGGGTTGTTGTTTCCATAAATCAGCACCCAACCTGAAATCACTCAGTATACCAGAGCAGAATAGCCACCAAATAGAGGCAGAGAGCAAAGTGATAGAAGGTTTGAATTCAACCCAAAACAACTCGGATTCCATTTTTATGCAAATTCTAGCACATTGTCATTATAATCAAAGCTAGGAAAACTAAATTGAAAGTGAAACATAAGAAGAAGAGAACGCAAAGCAATCGAAGGAAGAGAAACAGGGGAGGTGAAACTACGCAAGCTTAAAAAATAGGGGATATCAAATTGCGATTTATCAAAATCAAATGCCAAAATTAATACTCCAGTATATTCAAAACGATAAATTTAGACTCGAATTTAATGAAATCAAATAACAACTATGTGAAAATCAAGATTAAAGAACATATATGAAAATCAAAGAAAATGAAGACTCAATCATAAACCCTAAAATCTACTCTAAAGCTACTCATCCTTTGCCATTACTTCTCTTCAATATATACTCTCTCATAATTGATTTCCCCATCTTCATCTCGCATAGGTGTAGCCAAACCATTGTGAGGTACTTAGGAGGACTTGATCCTAAGAATACTAATGTTGTTGAGTTATAGCAACACTCAACCTTTGATGAGGTTTGTATTTTAGCTCACAAAGCTGAACAACAAAGAAAAACCAAACCCTTACAAAAGAGATTTTCCCATACCCATAACCAAGAGCCAGCTTCTTAACAATGGTAGGACTTTCCCACCACCAAAACCCATAACATCACCCTATTTCACCCCATAAAAGACCCAAAGCTGCACTAAAAGGACTAACCCCACAAAACGAACCTAGCCCCAGTCCTATAAACACTGGAAGGTGCTTTAAGTGTGAAGGTCTTGGTCACATTCCCTCAAAGTGCTCAAATAGAAAGATAATCACCTTGGTCAAGTGGGGAGAAGCAAATGAGGAGGAGAATAAGGAGAAAAAAGCGTGGTTCTTAATGGATAATCAAGAGATAGGCCAAGATAAGGTTTTAGAGGAGGTCAAGGAAGGTGAAATGCTAGTCCTAAGAAGAGCTTTAAGTTGACTTGAAACTAAGGATGAATAACAAGAGAACATATTTCACTCTCAATGTACTGTCCAAGGTAAAGTTTGCTCCATGATCATTGATGGTGGGAGCTATGCTAATGTAGTTTCTCTTAACAAAATGGAGAAACTCAATCTCTATGCCTCGATTCACCCAAACCCTTACAACATGTAGTGGCTAAATTAATATAAGGGCTTGCAAGTTAATTCAAGATGCTTGATTTTGTTTTCCATTGGAATGAACTACTAAGATGAGATTTGGTGTGATGTTATCCCCCTGAGGCTTGGTGCATTCTGTTGGGAACACAATGGTTGTTTGACAGGAAGGTAACGCATGATGGTTACCTAAACACTTATAACTTTTCCAAGGATGGAAATAAGATTATCCATTCCCCTTTAAGCCCTTCCTTGATCCACAAAAACAACCCACAAAAAAGCCATGAGCGTTCGGACCTATTTCTCACTTGTAGTGAACCATTACTTAAAGAATCTTACCATAAGTTTAGAGCTATTAAGGAATGGATTCCCACTGCGATAGATTAGTCAGAGAACTCTCCATCAAACCATCCCTTAGCAATTTCACTTCTTGAATGATTCGTTCATGCTTTTCCTAATGGCATACCCTTGGGTCTACCTCCTAAAAGAGCTATCCAGCACCACAGAGACCTAATTCCCAGAGCCATACTCCAAAAAAAACCAGCTTATAGAAAGAATCCTAAGGAAATCATAGAGATCCTAAGGCAAGTAGAGGAACTGATCTCCAAGGGGCTGGTTAGGGAATCACTAAGACCTTATGCTATCCCAGCTCTTTTAGTCCCCAAAAAAGATGGGAGCATCAGAATCTATGTAGATAGCCAAGAAATCAACCAGATCACCATCAAGGATAAGCATCCTATACCACAACTTGAAGACATACTATATGAGTTACATGGTTCCAAGGGGTTTTCCAAGGTAGATTTGAGGAGTGGATACTATCATATTAGGATTAGAGAGGGAGATCAGTGGAAGACAGCTTTCAAGACCAAGGGAGGTTTGTATAAGTGGTTAGTCATGCCTTCCGGTTTATTTAATGCACTGAGTACCTTTGTAAGGCTTACAAACCAAGTGTTCAGGCCTTACATTAGTAAGTTTATGATGGTTTACTTTGACGACATTCTTGTCTATAGCAAGACTAGAGAAGAGCACCATGACCATCTAAATCAGATTATGATGGTCCTTAAAAGAGAAACGTTTTATGGAAACCTTAACAAGTGCACCTTCCTTACAATTGAGGTGACCTTTTTGGGGTTTATTGTGACAGTCCAAGGTATCAAGGTAGATGAAAGTAAAGCGGAGGCCATTCGGTCTTGGCCAGTTCCAAAGAGTATTCATAATGTCCGATGTTTCTATGGGCTTTCCTCATTTTGCAGGCGGTTCATAAGAGACTTTGCCACTATTATGACCCCTATGACTGAAGTAAGTAAGGGTTCATCTTTCAAATGGACACCTATAGCCCATTTTACCTTTGAGGAGGTCAAAGGCAAGCCTACATGAACCCTAGCGTTAGCCTTGCCATGCTTTGACAAAGTTATTGAGATTGAGTGTTATGCTTCCGGAGTTGGTATTGGTGGTGTTTTTACATAACAAGAAAGGGCCCTAGCCTTCTTTAATGATAAGTTATGTGATTTAAGAATGAAGTACTCCACATATGATAAGGAATTCTATGTTGTTGTGTCGAGTTTAGAGCATTAGAGCCACTACTTGATGGCTTCTGAGTTCATACTACATTCCAATCATGAAACCTTGAAGTACATTCAAGGGCAGCATGAGTTGAACTCTATACATGGTAAATGGGTGGAATGTCTCCAATCATTCCACTTTATAATCAAGGATAAGTCCAGGGAGCTAAACCAGCGAGCTGTTGCCTTATCATGAGCGCACTTATTATTATTTCAACTGGATGTTTGCATTTTGGGATTTGATCATCTTAAGTCCCTTAATACTGGTGATGAAGGCTTTGGGGAGCTTTATTCAAATTGTAAAAAGCATACCAAAGGTGATTTCCTAATTTAAGAAGAGTAGTTGTTTAAACGTACTTGTTTGTGTATTCCCAAATGTGGCACCCATTAGCAGCTGATTAGAGAGATTCATGGTAGATCCTCAGTTGGGCATTATGGTCGGAACAGGACCCTTGCCATACTAAGGGAGCATTTTTTCTAGCTACGCATAAGCAAAGACGTACAAGATATCTTGAAGAGGTGTGTACTTGTCAACTGGCTAAGATTCACTCACTACCTCACGGTTTATACACATCTTTGCCTATTCCCA
>NCQV01003674.1:0-15306 GCA_002740545.1 Lophocereus schottii | reverse complement strand
ACAAATATCATTAAGGCATACCAAATTCATGCCCATATTCAATTTCATAACAAATATCATATAATCCTATATCACCAAAGTTCTTTAATTTTGAGGAAATCAACCCATAACATATGTCAAAAACTATCACAAAACACAAGAGCCATAAACACATCCTAGTGGACCATGCAAAGGGCACTCGTAGATACCAATCAGGGACTTGATGCCCTAAAGGTTGTGGATGTCTTTAAATCACAAACTGTGAAGTCACATTTATATCTTGACAGACTGCGTGAAGCCCACCACTCAAGGTATCAACTAAGGACCCACACAGATCCCAAATAATATAAACTGGCGAGTTAATTGGTGAACTAGAAAAAGCCCACTCAAGATACCAGCCAACGACCCACACAACTCCAAACACAAAGGCAACACACATTTATGGATTCCAAATACCACAAACTAGCGAGTGAATTGGTTCATATTTTTGTTGTATTTATTTTAAGGAAACACACATTTACATTTTACACTAACTAGTTTATCATCAAATAATCATGCACAAGCAAGAAAATAAATTTAACACTTTAAAATAGCTTCTACAAGTGTAGCATAATCCTTTTCCAGTCATGTAACTCTTTTTTCTCCTCAAGATTAATCATTAAATCAGGTAACAATTTAGAAGCATATAATTAGTCCATTTTTGCCTAAATCAATCAATTTTACTTAGAAATTCATAACTTAAAATCTACTCATAAAAAATATGAAAAATTACAACATAATGCAACATAATGCAAGGAAGCTACAGTGAAATTTTTAAAATTTTTCATGCATCAGTATTTTGTGGAAATTCAAATCGTGTAGCAAACTATGCTTAAATTTGAAAATTAACTTGCAAATTTCATTGTCTACATTCCCTTAATCAAATTCAAGCCAACTGTTCACTCAACAATACGTGCAAAACAAAATACATTTCATACTCATATACCTTGCAAAGTTATAATTCAATCATAGCATCTAAACACTCAATCCATCACAAACATAAAATTCTTAGGGTGCATCTCTAATCTAGTGGGATAAGCTCTCTAATTCTTTAATTAAATCTACATTGTCATATTCATGCATTGTTTCTTCATTTTTCAAGTATCTTTCCCTAATCATTTTTTGATTAAAAGAAAAAGAAAAGAAGTACTCACCTTAATCCTCACTAGACATTCTTGATTTCACTTTGTCTCCCATGTGGATGCTCCAACTTAACCGAAGTTGTATTCTTTCTTTCAATTTTCCACTCTTTGTTTTGTTGTCTGCTTTTTTTTTTGGGTCTTGGTCATATGCATAGAATTATTCATATTTGTAAAGAATTTACACCAATTAAATTTTAATACCAATCTAATCATGAGGAAGATAACTCGGCTAAGTAATTTCATACTTATCCATTAAATTTAGCACAAAACATTTCTTACTTATTCAAACAATTTTGCATGTGATTAAATAAGAATCCTAACTTTTTCTTTGGTTTACTTAATCTTGATGTTGACTTTGGCTTTCCTGATACCTAAACTCAACTTTGATTGTTCTTAAAATTTCATTGAGGCTAACTATTTTATTCACCCTATTCCACATGTCACCTTTCACATGTAATTCAAAAGTCATTAGCTAAAAAGTTGAGGTGCTACATCATGTAAACTGTCTCCAAAATAATTCATGTTTCCGTTGGGAGAAATAACAAATTGCCACATTTTTAAAATTTTCATTTTCTTCAATTTTAAGGGGTTTTTGGATTTTTAAACACAAATGACTAATCTAACACAGTAAACTGATAAAATGCAGTAAGAAAAAGCTATACAAGTACTAAGTTTCCTAATTTTGCACCACCGTCCTTGGTGACAATGCCATTTTATTGAATAGCATTTTTGGGGAGTATGGTGAAACTTTATTTTCCTCTGGGACAATGTTGAAATCAAGTAACTCATTAGCTAAGTTAGCACATTTCTAAGCTAAGGAAAGCAATAAAACACTAAATAAGATCAAATCAACTAATCTCACACTAATTGTGTACTAATCATGCTTGATTAAGCTAATTAAATCATAGTCCTAGCTAGTCTAACAATGTTTAATAATAATTAACAAAATAAACTCGTGATAAACTAAATTAAGCAAAACATGAAACTACACATATTTATAGCTAAAAATCAAACAACTAACTAATGAAAGCACTAAACTAGCTAGAGAGAAAGTTTAAAGAAAAAAGCACCTGAAAAGCTTAAAATCCAACAATGGAGGCTGGGGCTCCATAGTTGGGGCAAGACGAAAGCGATTTTGTAGTTGATTCTCCGCTTATTCGCTCTAATATAACTCAACTACTCATAATCTAACCCATTTTGAACAAAAAAACTCAAACCTACAAAAAAGGAACTTAAAACCCTAACTTCAGAAGAGGGGGAAAACTAGAAATTTGCAACATTTCAAGAGGAATTAGAAAGATTAAGAGTAGAAAAGGAGATAGAATGAGATTAAAGAACTAATTCATCAAATTCAAGGCATAGATCAACCCTAAAGTAAGCAAATCAAAGCATTAAACTAAGAATAAAAGCAAGGCAAACACATGTAATTGCAATAAGATGATAATAGACGAGAGAAAAACAGTAAATTGCATCAAATTCAAACTTCATTAACTTTGGTTATCATAAGTAAATCTAACCGAATATACTCCTATGCACTAACTTAAGAACCCTAAAACTAAGCTAAACCTATTTAACTATAAATGGAGGAGAAGAGGGGTTTATATAGACCTTGAATTCGCGAAGTTAGTGTGGTCATGTCATGTGGCAGGGGCTGACGATGCCAACTTGTTGGAAAGACAAAGTAGTGTAGGAATGAGGTCGGTATGATTTTGTCAAAACAGGTAACGGTACTACCGTCTTGGCACTAGTTGCCTTCATTTTCCTCCGGCATTCTTGAGCCTGAATCATTAGCCTCTTTTTTGCATGTTTGACTCCATTAAGCCTCAAAAGCTTTTGAAATTGCTTACATTGGCCTATAACCTATAAAGAAACCAAAAATGTAAATAAAAATGCCAAATTAACCACTGTTAAAAGCTAAAGTCTAGGTGAAATAAGATGTGAAATGTTACATTTTTAGTCTGAACAGTTAACTTTTACTTGGCCTCAATTATCTTCTTTCATATGCCAACATATTACTTGCTAGGCATTGTTTCTCTCACCCTTTGTTTTTCCTATCGAACTTGTCATTATTTGATCAACCAACCCTCCTATCTTTTTCTTATGCTTTTCTTTGATACTTACCTCCCCATCCACTCCAAACTTCTAATACAATGAGATGTGGCTAAAGAGGAAGAATTGACAACAAATGACATAGATATGTTTCTTCCCTTATAATTACTAGTGCTCCAACTAAAAGTAGAAGACCAAAACACCCAAAATCCTTAAACCTTAAGGGTAAAATTTTTAGTTTAGGACTCCCTAGCAAATCATTACATTTTTGGGGGAGGGGGGATGTTAGAAACAAAACGAATAGTCGATAAAATATATCAACTAGACTGAGTGTCATTCTTTACCAATATATGCTATCTTGTTGCTCTTTGGTATGAAGTCAATATTTAGACAGGCAATGATGGAACAACACAATTGAGAAATACATATTTGTAGAGGATGAAGAAGTAGAGAGAGAAACTAGATTGCAAGAACAAAGTGGACAAGGAATAAGAGGGGAAGAAACCACACGTGATGATATTCCATGAGGCAGCATAAGAAGTAGTAGTAATCAGAGCTACACACAACAAGGTGTACATACAATAATAATAGGGAACAACTCATAAGTTAGTAACAAATAAGGACAATTGTTGGCCACACTAGAGTGTCGGATCCGATTCTAACAAAATGTTTGGATTGAAATTTTCACCTTGTACATATGTTTTCTTTAATGCATAATAACTAGACCCACTCAAGAGACCATGTCTCGTGAGAAGACCTTAGGTGAGGAAGTGATGGATAGCCTGCGGCAATTGGGGGGGGGGATCCTCTAATTAGCAACATAGAAAGACAATTGTTGGCCACAGAGGATCCAGATCTGATATAAACTAAATGTTTGGATCTAGATTTTCGCCATTTTATTTATGCTTTTTTTTAATGAATGGTAAGCAAACCCACTTAATGGCTTATCTCATGAGAAGACTTGGCTAAAGGAAGGGTATAGGATGGGGAAGGGGGGACAAGGGTTAGGAAAACTCTCCGATTACATATGATATTTGAACTCATACATTCTTGTTGAAAGATGGGTTATCTCCCACTGAAGTACCCATTTGATATTTAGTGGTTATGTCTTTTTTTACATATTAGACGATAACATAAGGTACTAAAGTGTTTATAGAATAACTCCCATAGTGGGTCTCGCTTTCATTGGATTTGAGAAGATCCAAATATAGGTAGCATTGCCTCTACAAGTTGTCAATATTTCATTATTTTAGGCATAAATTCTAGACACAATGAACAAATAAATCTCTTTGTATGTCTGTGTGCATGCGTGCACGAGCCTATGTTCATCCTTTTCTATCTAGGAAAGAATAACATTTAATTTCTTTTGATTGAAATGCTATCATAGAAAATTTTGCGAATGGTTAGCTCTAATATTTTCAATTATTATGCTCTTGGTAATGTGTTTTTCTTAGGTAAAAGCATGGCTTTGTAGCTGTAAGAGTTAGTTTCTCCCCCCTCTTTGGATGGGTAGTACTATATCTTCCTCTTATAGAGTTTCAATTTTACGTTTGTTAGATACGTAATCATACTGGTGATTGATTGCACTGTTGGCTTTTCACATATGTCAATTCTTCTAATATGATCTATGGCAATAGATAAATGTTTTCCACAATAAAGTTGAACTAATTTACAAATCTCTTTCCTAAATTCCACATCAAGAAATGAGTGGTGGAAAGACCAACAATCAATGTGTTAGCAATTAGTTTTTCTGAGCGAGAGATATAATTTATTATATTAGATCTCTATTAACTTGAATTTGATACCTTTAATTAATGTTGCACAATGTTAAATTAATAAACTAGTATGTCTTCCCCATGCAATGCACATGATATGTTTTGAGTTCTCTGTAGTGAACGTATATATAAAATAATAAATCATCTATTATTTTATGTGATGCACGAAAATTTTATAAGTTTTTTTAATCACATTAATAGTTTTCAAAATTGCGTGACATGTGTCAAAAGATTACGATATTTTGTTGTGTTTTCTTGTACCCATGACGAGCATGAAAAAAATGTGAGTTTTTCTAATCATAATAACTTATGTAAAAAGCATAGTAAATTATTTTTCTAATTCAGGTAATCTGTGAAAAAATTATTTGATGAGCCTCTATAAAAAAAAGAAGTACAATAGTTTTTCTATACTTAAGTGGAAAGCCCCATCCTAGAATTATTTGTAAATGAAAAAAAAAAAAGAAACATCCATTTATAATATTTTAAACTAATTGTGAATTTTTCGCTATGCTTTTAAAGTTAAATGGGTGCAATGGTTTATATGATTCATGAATGATTTATTATTTATATAATAAATTATTTGTAATAACTTCCCGTGGGTAGTGGTGTTCTTGTTGTAGTAGTAGTAGTAACTGTAGCAGCAGTAATAGTAGTAGTAATATTAATAGCAGTAGCAGTAGTAATAGTAGTAGTAGTAATAATAATAAAAATTAAAAATATTTTATTATTTCTTAATAATCGTGTATTATCTTAATAATCGTGTATTATAGTAAATAGAATCCATAACTATCATCACAATGTATTTCATATCTCTAGTATTTCATATTTATAATGGTGAAGATCTTATATTATTTATTGTTTTAATTATAAATAATAATTTATGGGGTTTGAAATTAGATTAAGAAAATTTTACATCGCCAAAAATTTGGCACATGACATTTTTTTGCTTCGAAAGGTTTTGTTTTAATATATATATATCTATGTTATAATTTAAATGTAGTCCTTTGTTTATGTGGTGTTCTAAGAAACCTTCTATGTTCATGTGGCGCGTCTATATTTATTCTCTCATTTTAGCTTATTTTTAAAATTTAAACATTAATTTATAATGAAAATTTTCAAGATTTTATATGCAATGATGAATGAAAAACAAAATCTTTACACCTTACAATTATTATTTATAAAAATTGATACTCAATCATTAATTTAGGAAACATATATCATTTTGACAAGTTTCATAATTATGTCATAATTAAAAAGGTATTTACAAGTGAAGTTCTACATTATAATTTAAATCTAGTCATTTGCTTTTGTGGCATTTTAAGAAAACTTCTATGTCCATGTAGCGCGTCTACATTTATTCCCTCTTTTAACTTATTTTTATATTTTACATTGATTTATAATGGAAATTCTCAAGATTTTATATGCAATGATGAATAGAAAATAGAATCTTTACACCTTACATTATATCCAATATTACTTCTTTAAAAAATTGATACTCAATCATTAATTTATGAACATTTATTATTTTGACAAACTTTATCAATATGTGTTGACTAAAATTAAATAAAAATTCATATCTATTTTATAATTACAATATACTTTCCAAATGAAAAAAAGTCACCACACTAAAATCCACCCAAAAAGTGGTGTCATATTTGCTCCCTCCTTTTTTACATATTTTTAAATTTAAGAATCTGTTACTTCAATAACATTGGGTTTGATAAGGAAAATAGAATCTATAATATAATTGAAATAATTTTTTCAAATGAAAGAAAGTGCCACATTAAATCCCGCCTAATTGACCCCTTAGAATCATTCCCCCAATTTCCTAGTTTTCAATTTTAAAATAATCCATCCAAAATTTTCATCTTCTTATTCAAAATTTAAAGTCCATACACGTCCTTTAGTTTCTTAATTATTGCCCTTTACGATCGTTGAAAAACATATCAAATTTTGCTTTCCAAACTAAGAGTTGATCTTTACTAATGATTTATTTATATGGACAAAGCCTAGTAGATTTAAGGATTCTTTCATGTGTAAGTCTTATATGTGATGATCTCCACGACCTTGCTCTTTCTTCCCCTAAAGGCCTAACCATTTCTTTAATTTTTCTCTTTTTATTTGGCTAGAGAGAGATAAGTGAGGATTTACTATCGAGCCTGAACTCAAGGCAAAAGATTCACTTGGGCATTATACCCTATTTCATTCTAATATTTTGTATGTCTTTTTACTAGAAGATGTACTATTTATGGGTAATAGAAGAAGATGATTATGCAGAGAGAACGATGATGGGCTATGGGCTCAAATACCATCCAAAACGGTGAGTTTTTACTTTTATTTCACCTATGAAAACGAATTCCATAATTCAGACACGTCTATTTTGGTTGAAAATAGTGAGTTATACACGTAGTGTGATACGGAACTTCTATTATTTTTTTAATGTGAATTTATTAATTTATTTATTTGAGTTTCCTACATGTACACTATGAATGAGATTAACATTTATAAAAGAAAAAAGCAAAAATGTTGAATCAAATTGTTGACCACTCAACATGAAATTGTGAATTGTTTATGCTTGAATTTTATTGTTATATATTATATAAAAATATAGATGGTTGTATCGTAAATATTTTGTCCAGCAAATTAAAGACCCTAACATGAACATGTAGAGATTGAAGTATCACCATAGCTTGCTAATTAAGAATTTCTATATTGCATGCATATGAGGGTATTCAACATGAGATTGAAGGACTATATACAATCAATAATCAAGCCATAATTTGTGTGTTTTTTACAATTAACTTATTCCATCTGATTCTATATTCCAATTAACCTTTATGTAGATTATATTCTTTCATGTAGATGTATAGATGGTATGTATATGAGATTGATTAGTTTTGTTATTTAGCTAATTATTTTTTATTTCTTAGTCTTACTTACTTTTTTTGGGAGGGGGGTAGAGGGCATGTATAAGTTTTATTATATGCCTAGATTGAATTATTTGATGAAGTCATGTTAAGAGTTAAAAGAATCAAATAACTCAAATGAAGTCAATTAAGTTATCTACGCGAAAAAAATTGAGTAGCTAAAAGCATTAGAGTACATTGAATATATGTAAATGTCATAATTAAAAACATATTTACAAATGAAGTTCTAAGAAAAATATTTTAATAATTTAAAGAACCTTAACCAGCATGGTAAGAACTCAACACTAATGCAAAGGTGCCCATTGCAGATGGGATAAACTATCATGAGGCCTACTCTTTTCGAATTATACATTAGTAATATGTGGGTTCGAAAATGAGTTCAAACTAAATGGAAAAAGTTGGGTGATAAACTGGCAATATTGCTTTAAATTTTATATTTTTAAAAGGGTATGAAAATATATAATAGGGGCATAAATGCGAGGTGGTTTGTACGCAAGCATTTCAGAATTGTAGACATTGCTAACTGTTTAGTCAACTTAGGGGCAAATGTTTCAGTATTAAGGAACCTAATGATAGTCATCTTTAAAAATTGGACACCGGTAGTCACTCCTGTGGAAGCATTTGATATCATTAATTTAATTGTGAGAAATAGCTCCTAACATTCCAATGTTGGAGGGATTTAATTTCTTTAGTCTAAGGATCATTTGTGGTTGTATTTTTTAGACAATTTCAAATGATGTTACCCTTAAAACAATACAAATATATGAAATTTAAGTTGCATATATTCATCTTGAAATCCAAATTACTTAAACTATTCAATTTCAAATTACCCTAGACTCAAGAATATAGGAACCCCTAAAGTTGATATCGTTGGGAGTTATTTCTTAAAGTTGGATTAGGAAGTCTAATATCCATAGAGTTGGATTAATGATGTCCAGAAAACACAAAAAAACAAATTGAAATTGTAATTGGGAGATTCTCAAAAAATAGGCTTAACCCTAAAAATTGGAAGTTTTTGAATCAAAAAACAAAAAAACAAATTTTGAATTGAACACTATTATTTTTCTTAACTTCTTAGCAATATTCAACAAAAGTTTAAAGGAATTGTTATTTGAATTACTACTTATAACTTTTATTGTTGTTGCTCAATGGTCAAAATTTTTCATTTTCAAATGCCTATGCATTAGTGCAGACACAAAGTACTAGAAAATAATTTACGTGGTTGCTATAGAGAGAGAGAGAGAAAGAGATGTATCCTTTATTTTTGTTTTTTTTTTTAAAAAAGCAGATAAGCTCAAAGGAGAATGAAAAGGAGAAGCAATTCGGCCCGGCCACTCTCTGGGCAAATCGCTATAAATTCCAGCAGGCCAAGGTTTCCTTTCTTATCTGACTCTCCCCTGCTCTGTTGCCCTCCCGGAAGAAGCGAGAAGGTGTCTCGAGGGTTTTCTAATTCCAGTGTGAATTGAAGGGGTTCACCTCCTATAAACCGTAGTTGGACTTTAATTAACACCGGCGCTTTCAAGTCCGATTCTTCGAACAGCCATGGGTTCCGGTGAGAAAATTTTATCCGTTTTCCTGCCGCTTATCGCTTATTTGGCTTGGTTCATACTTTGAAACATTTTACATTTGATCTTTCTTTTGGTATTTGTGGCAGATGCGGATATGGAAGATTATGGATTCGAGTACTCCGATGATGATGGAGACGAGCAGGATGTCGACATTGAGAATCAATACTATAATTCCAAAGGTTACCTTCCTTTTCTTCTCTAGTCCTCTAGTTTTTGCTGCTAATTTTGGATTATTTTCTTGGATCTTTTGAATTGTCTACTGAATTTAGTATGCTGTTTTCGAAGCTCAAAAGTACGTGTGCTGGGCTTTGAGGAGGTCTCCATTATGCTGAGAGTAGTTGGATGGCATTTCCCTTCATCTCATATTGACGTACCTGAGAGGGGGAGGGGGTATGCGAGTTTATAGTACTGCCTGTGTCTCTTATGGATGTTGCTAAAGCTCTGTAGAATTATGTTTCCTTTAGGAAGATGAGAAATTGTTTTCTTTTTTTTTTTAGTTAGTGCGTCGTGAATTTGTCTTAGAGTTAAATATAGTCTTGGGCACAAAGGATAGGGCCATATACTAACCTCCAATATGATGCGATCACTTTCTTATTATATCTGGCTTATCGTAATAGGGAATTCTAAAGCGCCCTAAGATTTGTAGCGGTGTGTCTTGTACGAACTGTTTGACAATTTTGAGCTGTATGTTGGAGGCAGAAAGGGATAGCTTTGTTCCTTTTTGAGTGGTTTTGTTTGAGTAATACGTTCCTAATATGGGCTCTGGGCAAGCTACCCATGGGTGCTTCTGTAAGAGGAGACATGTTGATTCCTTAGTGGGGTAATGAGCTTAAGATTGGATTAAGGTGAATCACTGAATTGATGGATTTTCTTCCTCTTTCTCAATCCCCAGTGGGGATAGTGGTGACTAGTAATATGACTGGTAAAACTGCGGAATCATCCGATCCTTCAACTCCCAGCTTTTGGGTGTAGTCTAGCGGTAGCCTGTAGGATGGTTGAAAAGCATTAGGTGAGAGGCATCGATGCCATAAAGCTTGAACTCGGGCAGTATAAAAGGCTATACTTGAACGGATCAGCATTTGTTCTTCTTTAAGATGGACTTTGCAGATTCTTATACTTGTTTACTCAGATTATCTCATAATGACTGCCTTCAGTCCTTAATGATTTGAAGCTGTGATTGCTCCTATATTTTGTCTGTGGAGCACGTTTATCTTGGCTAGTATTGTGTAGTTTGCCTTGCCCAAAACTTTTTAAAAATAAAAGGACGCATGAGGTGTAAGTAATCCATCAGTGTTGTTATTAGCTATCAAGGCTCTACCACTATAAAACAAGGGCTCATTTTGTGCAGTTTAAAGTGAGGCATACCATATGCATCATGTGTAGTTGATGACTTGATGTGAATAAAGAAAAGCTTTTCTTCATGCTCTTGTAGCTGTTTTTTGATGTGATATTGTTTCAAATCTTCTCATTCTATTAGAATCAGAAGGGCCATGAGATCTCTAGTTCTCTACTATGTTAGACATTGGCGCCCTATGCAAGTTCCAAAAGGGCAAAGAGAATAGTGGTGCTATAATTCTATAAAGTTGAGACTCAGGTGCTATAGAAGGCACCACTTCAATGGAGCGGGCATTAGCTCTTTAAAATGGACTTTTCTTCACATATGCAGCTGATCTCGTTGTTCACTAAATTTTTCTCACAATTACTACTTTGAGATACTTAATAATACGAAGCTATCATACTTACCGTAATACGTAGTTGCTGCAAGTGAATTGAAAGAAGGGCTTTTTTATAAGGTACCTTATTTTTCTATGTTGTTTGAGAAACTCTCGTACTATGGTTGTAGAGCAAGTTTTTAGCTTGTACCATATAATTAGGGTGTACGCTCTATCCTAATTCTTTATTAAAAGAGAAACCCATATAGGGAATTATTTACTGTTATTCTAAGGATATATGCTTCACTGCTCAAACCACAAGTTCCTTATCATGATTTCCTCACTTTGCATTGGGTACAGTGTAGATATCTGAGACGTTTATTAAAACTGTCTCGCAAATGACTGTTTCAGTGCTCAATAATATGAAGTTATCAGGGTTACCCCGATATGTAGTTTCTTCAAGCTAGCACAAAACAGTCATTTATTTGGTTTTGATATTATATTTTTCTGCACTTGTTCGTGTAATGCTTGGAGCATGGTTGCAGAACAAGTTTTCAACTAGTGCTGCATAATTAGGGAATACCTCTTCCCTGGAACTTTAACAAAGAAGGAAAGCATCTTGATAGTATGCTACATTTCTACAAAATGAGAGCCTAATCAAGAAGACCTTCATTTGCATTGGATCCAATGTACCTACCTGAGGCATTGTATGGAGATCATGTGCAGTTGATGAGCTGATAAGATCATAAGAGTATATAAGAAAGGTTTTCTCCATAGTCCATCTTATTGTAGTTCTTCTCACTTGGTGTAGTTTCAATGTTTCATTATGTTGATATCATGAGTCACCCTGATCATATACCTGGATAGAATAAGAGATCTTTGCTCTGTTAGAGGTAAATAAATGTGTGCATTATCTGCCTCCTCCTGCCTTGGGGGAGGGGAGGAATGGTCCCACCCTTTCCGTTAGTTCACTTCATAATTTTCATGATTTCATTTAACAGTGTGATCTCTGACCATCTAGCTTTGTATATCAGACAAATTGTCAATGAGAAAATGATATATAATTATGCTATTCGCATGAGAGATATTTCTGCAGTAGCTACTTCCATTTGAATGCTATTTCCTGGTTGATGTCCTTTGTGTCAGGTTTGCTTGAAACTGATCCTGAAGGTGCTCTTGCTGGTTTTGCTGAGGTAGTTCGTATGGAACCAGAGAAGGCAGAATGGTGAGTATGGAAGCCTGTTTTTTCTATTGACCATTTAAAATAGCATACATACTTGTCTTGTAGCTGTTCACTTTAGGCTTGAATTGTATGCTCTTTATTCCAAGGTGAATTGATTTAGTGAATGTGAATGCCCTGAGCAATTAAAATGAAGAGTACAATTTCCCCCTAGGAGCAAGTGGTTTATTATCAAAGGGAAAACCCAACAGGACAGCAATGCGCTGCTATGGACTGGAATGGCTTACCATGAATGTTTATTCAATTATGTTTGTCTGAGTTAGAATGGGTCTAGGAAACATGGTGATTTGGATAAGGGCAATGTGCACTTGTTTCTTTGAAGATGATTGGTGAACTTTTGTTATTAACAGTTTTTGCTAGCGGTTTCATATTGTTTTCTGATCTTGTACTATGTTCTTAGGGGATTCAAAGCGCTTAAACAAACGGTAAAGCTTTACTACAAGCTAGGAAGGTATAAAGAGATGATGGAAGCATATAGGGAGATGTTGACTTACATCAAATCAGCCGTGACAAGAAATTACAGCGAGAAGTGTATAAACAACATAATGGATTTTGTTTCTGGGTCAGCCAGCCACAATTTTGATCTTTTGCAAGAGTTCTACCAAACTACTTTGAAAGCTCTTGAAGAGGCAAAGAATGAGGTTAAGGCTTATTGTTGCAACATTTAGGCATTCAGCCACTCATTAATACATCGTTTCTACTACTTGGTCTCTGATTTTTTTTCTTTTTTTTGGGGGGGGGGGCAGAGACTATGGTTTAAAACTAATCTAAAGCTCTGCAAGATCTGGTTTGACATGGGCGAGTATGGGCGCCTGAATAAGGTATTGTTGGATGATTTTCATCATTTGAGGTCCAAAAAAGTGACATGGATTTCTAATGCCTTATATTTGAATAGAACAGATCTTGAAGGAACTTCACAAATCATGTCAGAAAGAGGACGGTACAGATGATCAGAAGAAAGGGACACAGCTGCTGGAGGTTTATGCAATTGAGATTCAAATGTATACAGAGACCAAGAACAACAAGAAACTCAAGGTGAGGCTGATCCATCTTGACCTACACGGTTGCCCTTAATGCAACAATCTAAGTTTTCTATGCTTTTTATTCAGGATTCCATTCTGTTTATGATTAAAACCTGAGGTCTTTCTTTAAAAATGTGATGTATTTCTCTGGAACTACATTTGTTTCCTCTTTTATTTCCGATAAAGTTGAAAAGCGGACCGGGCAAAATGGAGCGAGTGGCTATGTTGCTCAGACTTGGGTACGGCATGGCGGACATGGGTACAACTCCGTTTGTCTGACCCGGCATAAGCAATCATTGAAGACACGGGGATCCGTGCCCGAAAATTGGACACGGGTACTTCAGAGACACGTATACCGGGATACAGCTCAAGTATATTTTTATATCTAAAAATTAGATAATATCCGCCTTAAATATAATTAGGAACTCTATCAGCCTCAAATATAATTAGAAATTGTGTCAGCCTTAGATATAATTGCAGTTTGGGTGTATTAATTGGAGAGTTTATTAGATGGACAACTAGGCATGACAAAACCAAAATGAATCTCAGCCCGTTATAAAAATTAAAAAGAAGGAATATGGGCTTGTGGTACAAAATCCATCCTGTGCAATAAGAGAGAGTTTTGGCCTTTGGTCTTGGGCAAGGCCTAATCCTTCGGCTTGTTGAAAAATGAGAAGGCAAGACCCTAGCCGCTTTAGATAGAAAAAGAAATGAAGGCTTTTTTGCCCTCTTTTCTACTGCTGTCCCGCCTTTCCTCCTTCAATGGCTTCATCGACCTCTTCAAATCAATTAAGTTCCAGTATGCTGTATGCCCCACACTTGCCCTTCACTTCTCTTCCTTCCTCTGCTCGCGTCTTCCCTTACCCAATTTCTAGAACTTGCCGTGTCCGAGTTTAAACTGGCATGTCTGACCCGGATTCTGTGTCGGTACCATTGTCGTGTCATGTTGACATGGGTACAGCAGGTGAAACAGCTGGGTCTGAACATCATAGGGCCATAGGCAAGTGGATAGAATAGCAGTTAGCTGTATTTTGGATTCCAATACAGGAGAGTTGTTTTTCTTCTGTTTTGTTTTTGTGAAAGAGACGTAAATTATGTTTCTCCTCCCATGAACATTACATTTGAAGTGTGTAAGCAAAGTAGGCCTTAGTTTTCCAACTTAGCATGTTGCCAAAGTTCCCAAGGACAATTTAAATACATAGCTGTTTGACTATTTCCTTCACGGAAACTTTACAGCAATCATATAATTGATAATCACATAAAGAAAATGCTAACAGGTAGACAATGTAGTGGCACCACATATACTTGTCAGTATAACCTATGGTGCTTGGATTCTGGTTCCAAATATGAATGTCTATCTAAAGTGTCAGAGCTGGCTTCAAATTCAAATCAATGCCTGGAATTCCTGCCATAGTAAGTTGTCAGGGTTTAGATGTAGCAGCCTCAATTCTGGTAATGGATTGCCTACTACTAGTAAAGGAGTAGAACAGTTTTTGAGGCATTTTGCTATAGCTTACTATAATCCAACCTGAAAAAATTGTTACAAAGTGACTTTGTTGTCTAACGAATGGACATATGTTAGATTGGACTATTGTCATGGGATTGAAGTGTCCAAGTGTTTTGGTTGCAACACAAGTATGTGATGGTTGAGGCGAAGGTAGAGTCGAGTAACATAGAGAAGGAACAATTCTGTTCCATATTTTTCTAGAGAAAAAAAGTAGGATTAGTTGATTAAAATTTGGGGACAGTTGGTCAAACTTCGTCAACCCAAAGGTCTGTAGCCCTGAAGTAATTGGTTTCTGGTTTGTTGAATTTGGACAATTTCAAGTTTGGGTTGAACATTCTTGTCCAAAACCCTAAATTTTCGAGGGGTCTTGAGTTGGGAGAACTTTTGCTAAGGCTAAATAAATGCC
>NCQV01003656.1:0-13709 GCA_002740545.1 Lophocereus schottii | reverse complement strand
AAACGGAATTCATCACTTGAAAATGAAGTAAACAACCATATCAAATAACTAAAATCAAAGTAAAATAGCACTTTCACTACTGGAGAGAAGAATGACACTTACAATTGGAGAGATGCCTACCAATAGAAAGATAAAAATAATATTAAAATGAATAGGAAGAAAGGCAAATGGGCAGGATGACTAAGAAAATCAGTCATCCCGACCTCATGAAATTACTACTATGGGTCAAAGAGAGGAGAGGAAGATGAAGATTGGGAGAAGATTGGGAGAAGAGCGGTTACCACTTGCTTTTACAAAGCTTATATAACCTTGTATTTTATACAAATGCTATAGTTTGGAGCTTTGGTTGGTACTACACATTGCTTTACCTGCTCCTTGGTACTTTAGCCTATTTTTATCAAGGTGATTGGGCCACTTGACATTGGAGTGATTTCTTACAATGAAATGTTATATTTTTCCAAAAGAAGGACAAAAAAGGTATTGTTATCAATTGATCAATTTCATCAATACCCCCTCAAAGATTGTGTGATACTATGTTGCATAAGTTACTGTCATGGGCTAGACAATTTTCTCTTAATGTAGTATGCCTTGCACGCAACTATCTTATATGAGGTATATCATAAGACCGATGCTTTTACAGTAATTTTTAATAATAATTGGGGTGACTAATAGTTCATTTTGGGGGAGATTATAATAAAAGTCACTGTTTGATTAATATTCATCACCCCTGAATTAAAAGTCACTCCTAACTATATCATTAGTCACTGCAAAACCACAAAAAAGTCAACCCTTAAGAGTCTATCTTACAATAGCTCTTACATAAGTCGGTCTCACCTAAAAATATTGAGTATGTAGAGAGAAGGGCAAATCACGAGAATATAGTTTGTATTCTATATGAGTGCAGTCTAAAATATTGTAGTCTCAAATACATTGATGAGGTGGAAAAAAACCTAATTCAAATTCTAATTACATCAATCTAAGTCTAGCATAATCAAATTAAAGTTTCAAGAACTCTAAATTTTAACTGAATTCGTGATCAAAGGAAAAGGAAAAAAATGATGATATAAATTGAACCTATTCTTCCTTGTTTCCTTCAAAGTTGTTCTGGGATTGGGGTGAAAATTATGCTACAGTCCATAGTCTTATTTCTCCTTACTTTTCCAATGTTTTGAATGATTTACCCACTTAAACCAAGTAAAAGGTGCATATGTGATATCATCTAGATTCAGTAAAAGATCTTTTCTCTATTCATCTTTCTTTCTCCTATGCTTACTATTGGTGCAGTGATTGCCATAGATCATATATATAATCAATCACCACCGATTACTCTCTTGCATGTCATTGGAGACATTAGTTCTGAGGAATTTATCGATGAATCTGGCCAAAGGCATACGATAATATTAGAGGCAACTATAATGAGTGAAAGGGAACAGAGAAAAACAATTGATATCTTTTATTTGACATAGTTAAAGGCTAGAGGTACATATGTGAAATTGTTGTGACAAACACTGTTTGAAGCTCTAATGAATATAATGGTGATGGTTGTTAAAAAACTTATTAAAGATAAGTAATACGTATTTTGTTGAAATAATAGCAAAACTTAGCTCGTTTTTTTCGTATCTACTCCTCATCCCACATAGGGGGGTTAAAAGACTCTTGTGGGGTTTTTACTACTCATTTTTCTTAGACTTGTTGAATTCCTTTGGACTTGGTTTTGTTAGGGTTATGGGGTGAAGGTTCACCACCACACATGCGCAAAAACCGGTCCGGTATGGTCTCGGCCAGGCGTGGCTGTTGGCTGCTAAAATTTGGAGGAAAATTCTTTTATTTTTTACTCATTTGCCGCGTAACCGTCAATAATTATTTGTATATTTCTATCCAATTTTTCCTGCAGTAATGGCTAGTGGCTAGTTAGTCAATGCCTAATTTTTAGCCAAAAAATCCCTTCAATTATCATATGTTTCTCACCTCCAATAGCTATTTTTTCCAATATAAATACCTAATTCTCCTACTGGTACAACACACACCAAAACAGTCATCCCCTCCTTTCTTCTTCCTCTGCTACTCTTTTTCTACTGCTCTAGGCAATTGCTCTCTTATGTATTCCAAACTTTTGCTCATAAGTGCACACATTCAAAGACTAGTTATGTAAACCTTGGGGAGAGAACGGTTGCTTCAATTTGCACTTAGGTCGAGTCGTAATCACTTTCAAGGTAATGGTACTCCACGGCATAGCTTTTTCCCTCATTTCCTGGCCATTGATTTCAATATACTTTTCCTATAATTTGAAAGTGATTTCCTATCATAACAAATCAATGGCTCTCTCAATTTGACAGAGCCCTCACAAACTTCTGAAAACTTGAACCTCTGGATGGAACCAACTACAAACCTTGGTCCCAAAAAATTCTAATTTTCTTTAAATAATTAGAAGTCAACTATGTGTTGTTCTCTAACCTAACTGAAGAGCATAATGTATCTCAAACCTCTATTGCTTCCCCTAATCGAATAGAGAAAGACAAAACAAACCTATTGATGAGACTACCATGCAAAAATTCAAGAAAGACAACAAAACAGTGAGGGGGCATCTGTTGAATCATATGACTAACCCCCTGTTCAATTTGTTTGTAACATTCAAATGTGCCAAGATCATATAGGAGAGACTGGAGGTCAAATATGGAGCTGATGATGCTGTATAGAAGAAATATGTGGTTGGTGACTGATTGTGGTTCCAAATCACATATAATAAACCAATTATGGAGCAGGTTCATGTTTATGAGAACGTATGTGCTAATGTTATGAATGAAAGCATAAAGATGTGCAAGATTCTGTAAGCTAATATGTTGATCGAGAAATTCTCACATCCTGGAGTGATTATAGGAATCAGCTGAAACATAAGAAGAAAAATCTCACCCCACAGGAATTGATCAGCCACATGAGAAGTGAAGAGGCTAATCGTCTCAAGTATAAGCTGGATTCTTTTCTTTAAATTCTTCTAAATTGAATCTATTGTGCAACTCATATAGACAGGTTTAAAGGCAAAGGTAAGAAGAATAAAAAGTAAAACCATCTTATGCAACAGAACAAGTCTAGCAATAAGATTCAGAAACCAAAGGGGTTATGGTATGTATGTGTTAAATCAAGACACAGAGCATACCAGTGTCCACTTCACAAGGGACAATCTTAACCAAACCAGAAGTCTGCCAACCAACCTATAGCACAGGCCAACCTTGCGAAGGATATTGAAATCATTTATGCAATAGTTGAAGAGGCAAAGTTGGTGGCAAAAGTGTTGAATGGATCTACGACACTAAAGCTTCAAAGGACTTCTATGCTAATAAACAACTTACTCAGGACTTTAAAGATGTTACAGATGGTGATTGTGTCTACATGGAAAACTCTACAACTACTAGAGTTATAGGCAAATACAAGATTCTTCTTAAATTTATTTCTGGCAAATTCTTGTCCTTGAACAATGTGTTGTGTGTGACTTCTCCTCTTAGAAAGTTGGTTTCTGGTAAACTTCTCCGTAAACGTTGGACTGAAAACTGTTGTTGGAGGTAACAAAGTTATTATTTCTCATAATGGGGTCTTTGTTGGGAAGGGATACATGAATGAAAGTTTGTTTGTACTTAATCTTGCGTCTGAGACCATGAATGCAAATGCTTCTAGTTCTGTTATATTGCTGAGTATGTTGATCTTTGGCATGGTATGTTAAGTTACGTTAATTTTGCTTCCATAAAACGACTTAAAAATGTGTGCTTAATTCTCGCTGTGAATGTTGATAATTTTTCTATATGTCCTATGTATGTAGAAGCTAAATATGCCAAAATGTCTTTCAAACCTATCACTAGTAGTAAAAAAAGAACTACTAGAGGTAGTATATTCGAACTTAGCAGAGCAAAGGGGGGGAAGTATTACATCACTTTTGTCAATGACTGCTCTATATATACCAAAGTATACCTCCTTAGCTCCAAAAATAAGGTTGAGGAAATGTTTTCAAAATACAAGGCAGAAGTGGAAAACCAACTAAACCGAAAATCAAGAGACGTACAACCACTAGGGGTGGAGGTGTCGCCACTTGTCGACTTTTTCCTTTTGTGTGAAGAATCATTCCATACTGATTAATCTCTAAAATTACAACTGTGACCTCCTCAATGAAGCACATAGTCAGAATCGTGCATTTTTCAATCTTGGACCGACCCTTGCTCAGTATTTAGCCCATAACTTCCTCAATATTTGGAGTTTAAGTAAGATTTAAGACTTATTAGAAAATAGACAATTGGGGCTTTCTATCCATATGTAATTTGCAAACGTTGGAGCTTATTTGGTTGCTTAAATTTGAGCTAGAAATGAAGTAAATTATTCTATTTAGAAACTGAAAATGAGCTAATGAGGTGGTTTTGGGAGGATTAAGTGGTTAACTCCTTATTTGGGACTACTATTGGTCTAGCCACTTTTTCTAACCCTACTTAGACCTTCTTAAGGGTCTCAAGTCAATATTGACCTAAGGGGACCTAGCCCTTGAGCTAGGGTCAATATTGGGCCCACTTGGTTCATGAAACTCACTAGTGCTAGTGGGCCCAAGCTCAGGAGTTACTATGCATCAATGGCAAATGCTCAACAGTTGAACCACTTCAATCTATTTTTGACCTCCTTGCTCAGTGTTTCCTATAAAATGTATAAACAATGCGGCAAACTACTTATTTACAACCTGCAACTTTACTAAGACATTGTTGTCCCATATGTGAGTCATTACTCTTGGCTAGTTTAGCATAAGTAGTTGGATATACATTAGTTTGATCTTGAAAGTTCATTTAAATATTTTTTGAAGCTTATGAGCAAAAGCATGGCCTTATTATATCTAAATGTGATGTGATTACGATTATTTGACTAGTATAGTCTCGTTCAAGCTTCAGCTAGCTATTTCCAATTATACTGCTTAGACTAAACCCATTAAATTGATTCGTTAAGGGTGCATGGCTATCTTACTTGTCGTAAACCCCGTATCAAAGCGAGTTCATATGTGCTATGTACTTAGAAGTGCTTTGATAGCTATTAAATGATATTAATACAATCTTCAATAATGATTTAAATCAGTTAACTTCTAAATATGGCGTAGGAAACCATTTTGAGCTGAAAGTGTAAACTACATTTGCATGTTTTTGAAAACTAGCATAAGAGACTTTAATTGACAAGGAGGTTGTCTTGCATTATTTAAGGAGTTGAAATGAACTTAAAAGCATTCTTTTATCAAGTATGTTTTTTGGTGTCTAATCAAGCTTCATCTAAATTCTTTAGCATATTGGTGAACCAAGCTTGTGTGAGTTTCTATGACTAAATAAATGCTGCTAAATAAGCTATTTTACTATAAGTAGATTTAAAAGGAAAAGACTTGAAGTGTGTGATATCTTCCTAAATTTTCAAGCGCATAGGTGTGGTTTAAAGTGTTTTAAAGCTAAGAAGGCAATGCTAAAGAGAATTTGGTCTTACAAATGGGCCATTAGATCCATTAACTAATCAACCAAAGAGGATTTAGGCTAACCACGACCCCGACAAGAATCCAAGTCCTCTCAACTCCCGGGGATTGTAAAGGTCATGGGTTTTGGATGCCGAACTACAAGAGCGCTAGAAAGTAGGTTCAACATCCCCAAAAGAGGTTTTACTCAATTAGATTGAGTAATTTTGGCTATTTAAGAATTAAAGCAATTGTTGAGAAAAGGCGATATCCTCAAAAAAGAGTCTTCATTCAAATCAAAAATTGTGTCTTTTTGCGAAATAGCTTAAAACTAGTGTATCCAACTTGTTTTAAGTGTTTCAAAGTAATGTGTGTACCTTAAGTTATCACTAAATTCATGTTTGCCTTTCAAAAGAGAAAACCTCCTTATTAAGTTGCTTAAAGTATCATGGAACAACATTTGGCGAAAAAGTGTCTTACTTGTCACTCTTATGCTCGTTGATACTTGGAAACCTATAAGTTGGTTGATCAATTGGCACTTAGTATCTTATTATTAACTACTTTTCTTGTTGCGCATTACATTCACCTATTGCGTGCAAGCTTTTTGGTTTTTCAAGATGTGTATTACCCATCAAGTGCATGGTTTGCTCAACCCCTTCTTTTTCCCCTTTTCCTTGAGGTCAAATTCTTTGTAAAAAACATATGGAGGTTGTCAGTTAATATGGAACTACATTCTTCCCCTTGGTTACTCCTATGAATATGTTATAGGGAGAATATGCGTAGATATATCTTAATTTTGAGCTAAATGGTGGGTTGTGATTGATTTTTAAGTTTTTTGAGCACTTATATGTTTAACGCTTATATGATATTTGATTGAAAGTAATGTAATCATTTTGTAATGGAATCAATCATGTAATGTAATTGTCAATGTAATGGTATGAGATAATAATTATATTACAATATTTGGTCAAAAAAGTTTTACAATTGTAATGGGATAAATTCATTTATAAACAATACTTCATTTTATGTGTAAAGTACTCTCAAATCAATTCGCTTTTATTTGTTTACTTTAATTATTTGTAAATTTGTTGATAATGATCATCCAGCATCTTATCATCTTAATTATGATGCTTCACATGAGATTGACTTCACTCTATTTTCTCTAAATTATAATAATGTAATATTGTTCAAGTTTGGCAAGTAGAGAGATAAAAGGAGGAGGAGGAGGAGGATGGTGTGTGTGTGTGTGTGTGTGTGTGTGTGTGAGAGAGAGAGAGAGAGAGAGATGATGTCTAGAATGTACAAAAATGCAGTTATAATAATATGATCAGAGTTTGGCTTAAACTTTATTTAATATGGAAAGGAGAGATATGATTAAGGGGGCGTCAAACATTTAAAAGCGTGGTGGTGTAAAACTAAGAGTTGTGAAGCAGCAGAGAGACAATGGAGAGAACAGAGAGAAAGTTCCCTAATATAATAGCTTATAGTTGGACCGATTTTGATTTAAAGGTATACAATCACAATAGTTTAGAAAAATCCAAGTAATCGTATTTGCATAAATTAAGGTAAATATAATTACAATACAATCTTGATTACATTCCTTAAAGGTAACCAACCATAGTAATGGAATCATCATAATCATTTTGATTGCATCACCAACATGATTACACACAACCAAACGAGTCATTAGCTACTTTGTGGTAGCGTGAGTTAGCCGTTTGGGTAGTCCATAAAATTTAGTAGTATGCTTGTCATTCGCAATTGCAGTTGTAAACTTAAGGATGTAATCCCCCATGCTCTGAGTGTTTGACTTGTCAAATTGTATACTAATTTATTTGTTTGTATGTATAGTTACAGGTTATGTGCTCTAGGCATATAACTTGTAGAGTTTTTACTTTTTTGGCATATGGTCATTGACTTTCTTTTGTATTTTTCGTAATTTTTTAATTTCCTAGAAGCACATGTCCAAAGGCTATAAGCCTAGGGTGATGGCCACTATTAGGAAGAACACTATCTATTTTCTTCCAAACTTGAAAAAAAGAACACTAAAACTACTACCCCAAGGGTGAGGGTCTTACAGTGATCTCATCTCCAACTTAAACCAATATTCAATATATCAACCATCATTGCACCTTGAATGTTGATAAAGAACTTAACCGCAAAATGGGTCTAGCCAAGGCTAGACGCCCAGGTATGATCCAGAGTATCATCCTTCTCTCATTACCCAAATCCACTTGAGCTTGTTGAGCCACAAAAAAAAGAATTTTCTATAATTTCATGCCAAGCATTCGAGCCTCAAACTTCCATGCTATACATATCCAAATCACACTAGCCAGGACAATAGTTCTCTATTACTATTTGAGACCATAGAGAACAATTTCTTAGTAAGAAGGTGCCAGCCCCAACTTTATAGGAGAAGTGGCATTAGACTGCCTCATTGAACGAATACCTAATCTCCCTTCCCTTCAAGGATTTGGAAGGTTTCCTAAGGGACAAGATGAACGCACTCCCCTTAATAGAAACCTTCGTGCTTTCTTATCGATCTCATTACAAAAAGATCTTGATACCTTGGTAGTTTGCATAGGATAGTTGGCTTCGGAATTTAGCACTTATTCTGCTAAAGTGGCTTTCCCCATCAGCAATAGATGCCACCTCTTCCATCCTACTGAATTTGCATCTTGTTGGTATGGGATACATTCAAACGTTGCCTTGGTTGCCCTACTCTAAATTATTGGCATCTCCATATAGACAACCAAGTCATTGGTCTCTTGTGTTGGGTTTTGTAGCCCAAAATCCAAGTTTCGGCACGGTGGGACCGTGCTAAACAAACACGGACGTGTCAAGCCGAAGGAACGAGAAGT
The DNA here is from genome assembly GCA_002740545.1 of Lophocereus schottii. NCBI lineage: Eukaryota > Viridiplantae > Streptophyta > Magnoliopsida > Caryophyllales > Cactaceae > Lophocereus > Lophocereus schottii. Next base: position 5,393 of record NCQV01003656.1, on the reverse strand, counting down.
AGAGAGAAGACAAAAAAAGGGCACGGGGGTGCCGTGCCATGTGGCACGGTCGTGCCACCTTGGCACGGTGTGACCGCGCCATGTGTATTTCCTCTGGGCGCGAAGTGGTGGCAGCTAGGGTTTGTCTCGACGTGCAGTTTCTCCTGACGGCCAGAGTTCTTCTCTAAGGGTAAAACCCTGGTTTTCTAGACCCTATATAAAGGGACCATACCTAGGATCTAAAATCACTATTGAATCCCTAAACACATTGAGAGGTAGAGAGACTTTGAGAGAGATTACAAGAGAGATTATAATTCTGCTATTAGATTAAATCCTGTTGTGATTGTGATCGTTTTATACTCTTTCTGCTCATATAGTGGATTGATTGTAGTTGCTTTGTTTTAGTTATCGTTCTTTAAATTTCTGAATATCTGTTTCATCTTATTACTTCCGCTATCAGTTTGCTCTAATTCTTAACGTCTTGGATACCTAACTCCCCACAATACAATAGCTGCTGGATAGGATAAGAAAGATTACATCATCAGCAAAGAGCAAGTGAGAAATTTGTGGACTATTTCTACTACTTAGAACCCGCTTCCATAGCTTCAATTGCACTGCTTCATCAATAACCTGGGAAAGGCGCTCCATGCATTCATTACAAAGATAAGGGGTAGGATTTGAAATGAGTACATCTTCCTTTTGTTATATTCTCATATTAGCAAGTTCAACTGCTACTCTATTCGATTCCATACTTGTGTCTTAATTCTTAGAGGCGGATTATTTTATTTAGCTCCTTAAAACCCTTAGCCAAGTTAAAAGTAGCAATTACATGACAAATCTTTCACTTGTGAACAATAGACTTTATGATTACTCTACCACTTTGTCATGCCAAAGGCTAGAGCAAGATCTTTAACAACGACTTTGATAACTTTGATAACTTTGATAGAAGAGCCAGCTAAAATCTATCATGAATCCTAGTATCCACTCACTACTTTAGGATGCAAAAAATGACACCAACTAACACTGAGAATCATGCTGACTAAGATTCTAAAATGAGTTTGTTAAAAAATCAAACTAGTATTTTTGGAACTCATGCTAGACTGAAAAGTTTGAGGTGTTCAAGATTGAGAAACATTTAATATATACTTGAATAGACAATCATCAAGCCTAGAAGATCTATCACAAACACGTATACTCAATTTTGCTCTATTATGTGCAACTACATCTTGAGATCCTCGAACATAACTAAAATCTCTCATTTAGGGGGGCGAGGGGATTTCAGTTATTCTCAATATTATCTCATAAACCTATTAATAGAAAAAAATAAAAAATTATATGAAAATATCTAAAACTTTTAAAGAGGACATCCCTAAACAAATAACCTATTACTTTCCAATATGAGAAGTCTAAAAATATAATATCTTTATACAAAATCTTTTATTCTAACACTCATCTTTAGGTTGACCGCCATTCTTTCAAATCATGCATGGTGTCTTAAACACTTGGACGATTGTGAATAGCCCTTCATTATATCTGTTGTAATTTAAGAGGTCGCCAAGCTCTAAAAAGCTTTTGCTAGGAGTGAATTTCACTTGGACGATGCAATGGTTAATTTGGTGTTTTTTTGGGGCAACAGAATGGGAAAATTCATTAGATCATTAGCTATAAGGTTACAACACATATTCAACATAAACAAATAAAATCTTTTATATCAAATTAAAAACCTCAACATCAAAAAATACTAATTTGAAACATACTGATCACTATCTTCCCACGATCGCTGCTCCCGCATACAGTCTGGAGAAGAGATCCACATATCTGTCTCAATTTTTTGGTAAAAGTCGTTCTACTGATATGGCATAATATTTTTGAGCAAGACTTACTTCCGATATAAAAGACCATACTTGAAATGTCGAACTCTGTCAGATTTTCAATTCACAATACACGACCGATCCATCCCTTTCGAATTTACAAAAGCGTACAAAGAAAACAATAAATAAACAAAAAATTAACTGTCATGAGTGGAGAGAACATACAAGACTTACAACAAGAGATTGATCAATCTCTCAATTGAAGAGAGAGACTATTCAAACAAAGTAATACTAAAAACCACATAAGAAGAAGAGAAATTGGAACTTGGGAAGGGCCATAGGCCGTTCCCTTTGATTCAATTAGACTACTATTGATGAAAATTTGAGGAAGGTAAATGGGGAGGAAAGAAGGGAGTGGGCAGGTAGTTTTTGATTAGTGTTTAAATAGCCTTAAATTGCTTCATCCTAAAATGTTGATATGCCGATTCTAAGGGGCATGAACCGATTCTTTTTTGTGAATGCACATCAAGACTCTGGTTTCAGTATAGTCACTAATAAAATGTAAACAACACTTACATGTAATTATGGATACTTGATGATGATAATCAAACCTCTGCTCCTTAAACTTGTCTTCTGCACTCGAATTATGATCTTTACTAGAATTAGCACAAATTTTTAACTTCATAATTAAAATTCAAAACACAAGACGTAAAAAATATTGACTAGAAGTATCTAGGACTTGGCTGGTGAAAGAGGGGGAGAGAGAGAGAGGAGGGAGAATGAGATAGAGGGCGGAGAGAGAGAGTATGAGAGAGAAAATGACAAGCATCAATAAAACGATGAAATTACTAGGTGATATGAACGAAAATTGAAAAGGAAAACCAAAAAGTAAAAAATTGTACATCAAAAATTAATTAAAATAAGAAAATAGTTTTATGTCTGAATATGTCAATATGGCAAAAACTGGGAGCACTTGATATAGTACTCCCAGTTTTATAAGTTAATTTGTAATTACATAGTAATTTGAACCGCCAATTCAGCAACTATAAATGAACCTACTATAAACTAAATAGAGATCTAGACCTTAAACCAAATACATTGGACTGATATTATATCTAAGACCGAAACCAGCTGAGTTGGATTCATACCTGGCATAAGTTTTTCCTCCAACATTGTTTCTCTTTGGAAGATAAGTTTGATGGACTAGAAATTAGTTGCCTGAAATCAGTTGTGCTTGTGCACATAGGTTTTCGAAAATTCTTGGTTACAAACGTATGTACCTTGCGAGATACATACATTGCGCATGTGGCCCACACTCATGCGAGTAAAGGTTTACTGCAAAAGATTCACTGCAATCAGGCAAATGCTCACTACATAGCATGAAAGATTCATTGGAGCAAAATTAAGATGTAAAACCTCCAAGAATCAACCATCAGCAAACAAGAATATAGTGGCATCCACATCTACAATTTAAATCAGCAATCAATTCTGGTGTCTGCAAATTCAATAAGAACCAATATCATTCTTTGGGTAAGGGTTGGCTTTTTGTAATAGTAGTATCTGAGGATCATATTCTTTTTCATTGGGTTCTAAATGATGCGGACCTTCAATATAATAATAATGTCATTAATTATTATATTTATTAACTAATTGTTATTTTTTGAATAAGACAATTTGAGATTGTTATTAGCTAATAATTTTTAGTGGATCTTTTCGATAATGTATTGATAATTTTTAGTATATTTTTTCTTGCCTACAATGTATCTTTTCTTACTTATATTGTACCACATGTTTCATGCAGTGTGTCTTTTCTTACCTGTATTTATAATTCTTGATGTCCACATCTAGAAATAGGGTAGGTGGCTGGACGTGGGATCAGTTATATTAGAATATCTATATTATTTATAAGTGTGTACATAGCTAGATATATGGATATGTGCCATAGAATTACCGTAGATTTTTAATCCTGTGGGATCAATTTATATTCTTCTGTAGTTTCGACTACATTGAGGCGATGCCAACTTCATAATGTATTAACGACTCATTTTTTTCCGAACCACCTACAATATTTTGGGGGTATAACAGTTCAAAAGCGGCAAGGTCAACAGCCCCAAATCATATTCCTAAATCGAAAATAACAGAACTAGATCCAAACCAAACACCTTCCCAGTGACCTAATATTGTCTTACTACAAGACGCAAAATCTTACTTCAACAACGCACATGGTGTCCAGAATTTGCACAGTTTGGAAGAGAAAAGCTATCAAACCGAGAATTGATCAGCCTGAGCCGAGGAAAGCCATTTGGATGAAAAACTGAAAAAGACAAGACTGAAAGAGGCTTTGGAGGCATTACATGGATGAAATCAAACAAGCTGGGCTGACAAGCTTCGGACAATAGCATATGTTTTTTGTTCGGCTGTCTGTAATGCCAGTATCTTTCTGGTTTCGACTGCCTTTTGGTAGGACTCTCAAATAGGTTAAGTTGGATACGAACTTAAAAGAATTGATAAATACTCAATTTGAACGTAGTCCGTTTATTAAATGGATTGAAAACTTTAACATGTTCCTATTTATTTTTTAAATGGGGTGACCTAATTTATTCATTAACATACTTATTAAAAATATGTCAGGTTCAAGTTATCCGATTACTCATTTACTCACTTGACATTTCAACTAAACTATAATTATGAAGCATTATAAATGGATGTTTTGAATTCAATAAATCATCATAAGGCAACTGTTATTCAAGATCCATAATAACCACAATCCTACAAATGCATATGTTCTGATTAAACTCCACATTTTTCACAATTTCTCTCCAAGAATAACCGTTATTGAGTAACATTATTTTCATGTTCGCTCCGAATCGATGATCGTGACTTGTTAGTTTTTGACAACCCTACTTTTGGGTTGTCCTTTAATATAATACCTTCTAAGCTTCTACCTCTTGTACAACCAGATTCCTATCCTAAAGTAACATTAATACAACCAAGAACAACGATAGGTACTTCCAAACTAAAATGTACTCCATCGCAGGATCAATATGACAAACGGAAATTTTTCTGTTTTTTTGGGGATTAAATGACCAATAAATTTAGAAAGTCTCAGTCGCGCAAAAAGGAAAAATTCATCGCCAAACCCTGATCTCTCTCTCGCTCTCTCTCCTCCTCCCTCGCTCCTCTGTATGCTTTGACCAAGAGGCCGAAACCTACATGTCAGTTCACATACATTGTCCATGGCTAAGTTCCACCACATTCGCTCCCAATTTTCACCATTACTTGCTAATTTACTTCTAATTGATAGTAGCAGTTTTGTAAATTCACAACATAAATCATCATCATCATGGAGAGAGGAACAAGCTCAAACAAAAAAGAAAGACCATGAGATTTGACAATTTTGGGGAACTGCCGCTTATCAGTCTGATCAGGTTGAACATCTACCCAATAACATGTGTCATGCACTGAAGAGTGTATATTCCCGCTCACTATGGCTCTATCCTTTTCGTGGGTCAATCTACAGTTATCAACCTGAACCTATTTCAACCTATTTCAACCTAATTCAACCCACCTGAAAAAAAAATACCAACTTCAACCCACTTCAAC
>NCQV01003612.1:0-10354 GCA_002740545.1 Lophocereus schottii | reverse complement strand
AGGGCCTTATATTTGTACACTCACGACTCCAATAATTGGCTTAAGATTCAATTCAATGTTTGTTATCTTAGTGTATTACCAAAGGATTATGATTGATTCGGTCTACCAGGATATGTCTAAAAAAATGAGTTAGATTTGGTTGAGAGTCTCATAGGAAGAGGAAGATCATTCACAGAATCCCATGAGTTTCTATTCACTGATGCATTAGCTGTAGCATATAGATCATAATTGCGAATGTGAAATATGATGATTTGATGAGATCAAAGGGATGCATCTTAATGAAATTGAAATGATCTAGAGTACTCGCATACTTCCAACTACTCATGCACAGTTCTCGACGTGAAGTTATATATTCCTAACAGATGTATGGCATAAATCTCTCGCGAGTACACTGGTTGCACGGCTTATTTGGCCAGTATGAAGATCGTGCAAAAATAAAATGAAAATAAGTTTTTTTAAGTGGAAATAAGTACTCCCTTATGTGTCAGTGGTATATGTTGGACCTAAAGCATGATGCACTCATAAGCGGTGTGCACCTAATTCACCGAATAAGTTGATGGCTTGTTAATAGTTTAGCCACCTAAGAAACCCTAATTCCTCCACTGATCCATCTTATTTAAAAGGGTTGTAGTCTAAGAGGAAAGACACAAATAAAATTGTAAGAAACACAGAGGGTTCTCTAAAAGAGTTTTCTATACAAAAACCTATGGCTTTTAGGTTGTGGGATCGTGAAAGTTCTCTGATTGGTGAGTTCATTCCCCATCCAATGATTAAAAACCAAAGTTCGATCATCTTCCGCGACGAGAGTAAAGTAAATCTGTTTATGCTTAATTCAATACATTAATTCCTTCACAAGGTTATTGTAATATACCAGAAACAAATATGTACACTTCAAGACGGGAAGATTTTATTTTTCCTAATTTTTCTTTGGGCATTGGTGTTGGTTCTTCCATCTCTTTCTGGCATGACATTTGCTCTTTTTATGTTCTTGGGTGAATATTTATGCTCCAGTTGGTCATTATTGTGAACGAGCGTCTTATTGTGAACGAGGTTCTGGCGAATGTGTTCAGTGCCCTATTTTCATCCACGGTGCCTTCATTGATGATGACATTCTTCTTTGGTTTCTCAACAAGCTAAATGAGATAACTCTTAAAGAATCTTCTCTCAATAAAATTAGATGGAATGTCAACTCTAAAGGGATTTTCATGGTCAAGTCTTACTCTTTATGCTCTTGTTTTTTCCTTCAACATCCATTTATCCTTTCAAAAAAGAAGTTCCCTTAGAAGCTTGTATGAAAGCCTTTGACTCCTGTAAAATTTCACCATTTGTTTGGGAAGCATATCAAGGGTATATATTAACTTGTAATTATTTACAAAGGCAGGGAAAGAACTTAGTGAATAGATGCTACTGTACGAGGCAAATATGGGATCAGCTGATTACTTGTTGCTTTATTGTCAATTTGCTAGAGCTCTATTGAAGCTAGCCTTTAGTTGCTAGAGAGTTCCTTGGTTGCTTCAAACTCTATTAGGAATCATCTCTTGGCTTGCGAGGTTTCTTTGGCATTGCGAGCTAAAAGAAGAATGCTATATCAATTCAATGAGATATTTTGGAACATTAGGTGTGAGAGATGGAAAAGTCTTTAAAGGTGTGGAAAAGCCTCTCCACCACTTTAAAAATAATATTATCAGCATTCTATTTTGGCGATAATGGGAATTTTATCCATTCTCTTCATGTCGTAGAATCTGTGGATAGTTTCCTATTGGACGAAAACAGAACTTTCCACAATTGTTGCTTTCCATCCAACACTTTGAATGTGATGTACTCATGTACACGTATAGTTTACTCTATTCTCTATATAAAATATATACATATGCAAAACCAAAACATCCCTCAGCAGTAATGAAACTATTTTTGCTGCCATTATTTTAAAAAAAAAAAAATCAAAGCAAAATACATAACAAACCTCAACCCCGCCAGGGAAGCAAAATGATAAAAGATCCTTGTATTTTAAAGGTAACTGCTTTTCCGGAGGATAAGCAAATAAAACCTGCCAGCATAACAACAACCTCTGAAATCAGAAAGGTTGCACCCAAACATTTTTTAGACACTTTACATTTTATACAGATATGTACCTGAGGTTCGAGGCCAGGCTCTATACAAGAACGATTCTTATGATCAAGAGAAAATAGAACTTTCTCTGAAACGTCATTCTTCCATGCAGTTAGTTGTCTTCCCAGCGTCCGAACATCAAAGGTAGGATGGAGTCCAACAACCACCATGGTCTCAAAAAGTTTTGATGGCTCTTTAAAAGAACGCTGCAGATTTAAAAGAAGAATAGAGCACACAATTTAGATATTAGCCGCATTGTATGCTTAGTAAGCCTAAGCAACATCAAATTGATATTCATCAGTCCAGTCGGACACTGAGCCAGAAGGAACAGAAATAAAAGAATCACAAAAACAAGGAATGATGCAAAACATGCAAGAAGACTATGAAGAATAAAGACACATTAAATTCATCTAACGCTTCCAGCAATGCCCAAACAAACAAGACTAATAGTTAATAATTAACTATAAATAGATCAAAGTATGACGATTTATACCCCAACCTGGCCCAAAGAAAATACGACCAAGGAAAAATAAAGGAAAGTAACAAAAGGGCACTACTTAAAACTCTACATAGACTAGCATACCAGAGACTGCAGCTGGAAGCTTGCCCATTGACGTTTTTGCTTAGTTAGAACTTCAGGGTTGTATGCAAGACATTTTTTGTCAGAAGGTTGTGAAAAACCTTTCAGAACTCTTGATACCGAATTCTGTATTCTTTTAAGTGGGGAGTCACATCCATCATCCCTTGAAGAGAAGGCCACAGATGGCAATGAAATTGATGAACGCCATCCGGGGTTGCCTGATTCTTCAGTCTCTGCCATAACGGAATTGAGAACTTCCTCAGTATTTCTCAACTTAAAGCAACAATAAGAACACAACTCCTTTTGGGAACAACGAAACAAGCAGACATAAGTTTCACAATCCGCACATTGGTTCCGTTCATTTCATCTTATAACTCTCAAGCACATGTTCTACGAAATTTTCAGACAAAATTTAGAGCTTGACTAAGAAATTCAGAGCTAATCTATAAATTTCAGAGCTCATCTCTTCAAATGCCCTTGCATCTCCACAAATTTCAGAGCTTCTTGTAAGGATTTCATGCACTCATCTAAGAATTTCAGATCCTCCATAAATTTGGGAAAAAATATACAGATTTCAGTGCTCCTCCACAATTTCAGAGTTCTAGAAGTTTCAAGGCTCTACTAAGAATTTCTGAGATCTACAAAATATTTCCAAGCAAACAAAAGCAGAGAAGACAAAATGAACAGAACCATTATAAGATATTTACATCATTATTTGGCAAGCCACACTCATAGGACACATCAAGCAAAAATAAACAGCAATAAACACATAAGAAGATAGAAAAAGAACAATAAAAGAAACAAGTAACAGGCGGCAGGGAACCCCTATGCAGATCTAGATCGATCTTAGTGCTCGAACCTCCTACAAGCTTGGTAGAATAATGACCCCGATGCATAAGATAATCAGCTATCTTCATAGAAGCTCTTCCTCCTTCAGTCCATCAATCCCCTTATTCAAAACCAATATTGGATAAAATCCTAGTAATATAGGAAGAAAAAATAATTCTTTTTTTGGTCCATTTTTTGATTTAGATTTTGATGTAAAGAACTAACTTAATGAGGAAAGTATACAGAATGTGGAGCAACTTCACCTTGGAAGTTCACAACACAAGCAGAAGGAACACAAGCGAAACAGTAACTGCTCATCGAATCAACTTCACAAAAGGTTTCCAAGACAACAATTTACACCTTAAGCTCTCCAAAACTACAGGGACTTATACACATTAACATCCTACAGGTAATAACCAGTCGGACATCATTCGAACGTCCAATGCTTTCATATATAAAATAAAATTCGCCAGCATTGAGATAGCGGCTCAAAGACCCACGATTTTTGAAGCCAATCATGCAATACCAATTCTGGTCCAATAAATTCTCCCCTCCTCACTCACAAAAGTTCCTAAACTATTGAAATTGCAAGGCAGAAGAGTGACACTATACTCATGTATAAGCAAGAAAATATAGGACACATCACTAAAATAAAAGCACAAGTATTAGTCACTTAGAAATTTTGAGATGACTAGTTAGTTAGCAACGGGATATTAGATGAAAAATGAAGACCCCGTATGTACCGCATATCAAAATTCACAACTTCCTTCTCCCACCATAACTACCACATTCCTCTCCTCACCAACAATAATAATATGCTGCAAGTCAACATGTTTTTGGACCCACATCTTAATACTTCCCAAGGAGAAAGACAGGAGCTCAATCTAGTTAGTTTATTTTTATCACTTAAATATATATATAAGAACTTCATTTGATCATACCTACCCAACTCCAAACTTTGGATCCTCTTCTCTCCCATTCCACTGGCAGGTGGGCAATTGTGGAGAAGGAATACTTAAAAAATTAAATTAAATTAAATTAAAAAAAAATAATCAACATGACCATCAATCAGAACAAGACAAAACGTAACGAAGCTTGATCACAAATTCACACATTCTTAGTCATCTTTTTCCAGCTAAAAACGAGGGTTTACAACAGAGCAAAACTCAGAAATCTTAACAACATGTACCTTTTTTAGCTAGGCAAAAATTTCACGGAAGCAATAGAATTTGCATCATACCTCATGATACACAAATCATATCACGTGGGAAAGCTCAAAATTTTCCTAAAGCTCTTAATATTACACAGATTATCAAATATGAAAATTAAAATTTACACCCATTTTGATAGTCAATTGACATAAAGCCCCAGGAGGGGAATCCACCCAAATAAAAAGGGAAGCTCAAATATGTGCAAACAGAATCAAGGATTTTAAAAGAAATTAAAAAGGTAGAAACACCAAAAAGAAGACGACACCAACATATTACAAATCAAATTACAAAAATCAAAACAACCAAGGAGAGATAAAGGAGATGCCTAACCCGTTGAACGGCGAAAATTTTCTTCATCGTAAGGAGAAAGATTGACAACGGGGAAGAAAATCATGGCGATGTTGATGGGATTACAGAAAGAAATGAAATTGCATGGGATTAAATTAAATTAAATTAAATTGGGTAATTGATCAATTCAAATTAAAATTGAAATTTGAGGGGCTTAATCCGAGAGGTGAGCTGGAGGAGGAGAAGAAAAGGGGGCGGGGGAAACAACCGGAAAACCCCCGCCTCGTATGCGCCAAAATTCAATGCTCTCGTATTTCTCTATGTCTGTCTCTCTCTGTTCTTCGGCGAGGGCGATTTTATTAGACTCTAACCAATGCATTTCTTTGCCTTTTGTTTGTTTGTTTCCGTTTTCTGGCTTTCATACGTATAATGTGGGGAGTGGCAAATTGGCAATTAGGATTTAGAAATTTGTTGCAACTGTAAGTGGGAAAAAAAAATAATAATTGGTTCCCTATGTTTGGTAAATCTGCCAACCCAAGTAATCCTATGAAGATGTAGGTTTCCTAAATTACTATTTGCAAATTGAATCAACCCATTAGATAATTTGGATAGATTTTTTGGGGGGCAATATATATATCAAATATCAAGATACAACCACATGAAAAGGAGCAAAATAAAATGCCACTGATAAGAATACAATCTGACCAGAAAAAAAATTTCAGAAAAACCAAAAATAAAAAATACGACCACATAGCATAAAGGGAAATTTATATGAAAGTATTGCCCTAAAAGTTACATAATCCAGAGGTGTTATTTTTTGCACTTAAGTGCTTTTCATATGTACAAGGCGCTGACAAACGTTTAAGCTAGCTAAAGGTGTCAGAAAAAATTTCCAAGCAGCCCAGGTAACAAAACTTTTTGAAAGGGACTTAATTTAGAGGGAAATTTGGGAGTGTGAGTAGTGAACTTCGATAACTTCATTCCAAAGAACACAAAACCTAATATTTCTCCGTCTGCTGAGTCATCTTACCATGGTGGAAGTAAGGAGAACGTGGATGCAAATTGAGGGGGTTGCCATGAAGAGGTAGACGATTTAGTAGCTGTAGTTGCAGTAGGAGGGTGAAAAAGGTGAACCTCAGCTCTGTTTCAAGTGGTGAATGTTATCTATATGGTGGAATGAAGAAGATGGTGGCCTATGCAAAATCTAAGAGGTCAGGAGAAGTGCATGGTCATATTGATATTGTTGAACCTTATATATGGTAAGTAATATTTATGGTTTGTTTGTAATGATGTGCTAATTTTGAAAGTGGTTTAGAGAAGGTGTATTGTTGTTGATGCTTGTCTTGTACTTGGGGATGTGAATTTGATGAGTTGATTGGTTTTGGTTGTTAAATGAAAAAACAATGGAGAAATGACTTTGTTAATTAGCATTATATTCAGCTAATTGTCATATAATGAAGGTTTTATTGATGTGGGCCATTAGTTAAAAAGTTGACTCACAATGAGAAGTGTTGGTGAATTGCAATAATTGTAATCCTAGGTTAATTTTCACATGTATGAAGTTGTTGTCCACATATATAGTGAAAGACACCCCAAGTTATTGAAGGTAGTTAGGTTGTTGTAAGGTTGTGATTATAATGTGTCCTGAATTGTGAATGTATAGTATTTGGTCTTGTGTTTCAAGTGTGTTAGGTCGTGCAATATGTAACTAGGGGGTTCTTGGTTGAGATGTACTCCAGTTGATGGTGCAAATGGAGCGCGAAGGTGGTGTTAACTGATAAGGAGGTTGTCATTTGTGTGTGCTTTGGGGGGTACATAGACGAGAGAGTTCATGGAGTACTGTCATATGTGGAGGGGAGGACTGAGTGTGTAGATGTAGGAGAATATGGGTGAGATAGTGGCTTTGAGGTTGGTTAGGGAGATCCTTGGGGAGACTTTAGGGGAACGTAAGTTGCAGTTCAGTATGAAGTTTGATAGGAGGATAATTGTACTGTTTAGAATACATGGTAATTTGCTAAAGCTAGTGAGGGGCAATGATGACTATGCATATATATGCGTGGGTGGGAAGAATGAGCTTAGTCGTGCACCCTTGGAAGTACGCCGTGAAGCAATCCCATTATCTGTTGTAATGGAGAGACGTGAAGGTGCTAGATGTTCGAAATGTGATGCTACAGATGCAATGGCAAGGAGTGATAGACATATTGAAAGAGGAAACGAAAGTAACGAAAGGCAACGTATTTCAATTGCAAGGTACTGCAAATGGTTGTTGTTGTGACAGTAGGTAGAATTTTGGGCATTACATATATGTTATTATTTAATAATGTATGTTTCTTATATGTCAATAGTGTAGGGTAGACGAATAAGCCAAAGGAGAACAAGAAGTTACGGTAACAGTAGGGGCTGTGGAAGTAACGATGGAAAGAATGGTTGTCGATGGTTAAGGGAATAACATACCAAATGATGATTTAAGTGATTCTAGCTCGGACTCTGACATGATGAAACTGGTGATGGGATGATTTAGCCTAGATCAAGACTTTAATCTGAAGTTTATGTAAGGAGGATATTGATTTGGAAAAATGAAATCAAAGGGAAAGATCAGAAATTTGGTAGTGTCGACGCACTTAGGTACAGCATATAGAAATATGCTACTGCACATTGTTTTGAATATGTATTTGCACGGAATTGCCAACAGTGAATTGTGTTTATGTGTAAGGTGGAGGGTTGTGGGTTTTCATTTTTCTTAGGGGGCAAAGGAAAGTTGATGGGATGGTGTGACACAGTTTAGAGGGGAATACATTCACAGCATAGGGATCAAAATAAGATACGTCAATAGGGGAAGAGAAGGGTAAGAATAAAGTTAGTGTCTCGTCTCTTTGAAGGGAAGGTAAAAATCTTATCGCTACTTGCCAACGGAGATCCATACCAGGGGCTAATGTTCACTACCATTGCGTTAGATGTAGACAATCACTTGTTTAATGTTGCATATGCAATAGTGGCAGCAGAGAATAATGACCAACGGTTTTGGTTCATGACTGGGTTGCATCATAGTTTGGGAGGCTTATCCTGCAATAATGTCATATTGGAACCCAAGTTTACTGTATGCTATGCCAAAGGTGTTTAGGCTGGAGAACCATACATATTGTACGAGACGTTTAAGGGAGAACTTCTTCAGGGCAAGATGGGTTTTAGGCATGATGCGTCGAAGTATATGTTGAAGGAGATGTTTAACAAGGTGGTATATGTGCCTACTGACGAGTTGAGTAAGTCGAAAACTGACTTAGCTCCATGGATTTAGGATAATGAACCTGGATGGTGGGTGCAATCCAAGCTCAAGAAAGAAAGGTAGGGGAAGCTGAATGTCAATTCGGCCAAGAGTTGGAACAAATGGTTGTGGAAGATGAGGCAGCTGTCCATATCGTGTCTGGTGCAAGGCCATATTCAGAAGCTTGGACTAAAATGGACAACATGAAATTGGAGCTTTAGAAATGGAAGAGCGGTATAGGGAAAAGGATTGAGGAAAAGCTTAAGATCAATCATGAAAAGTCAGCATTTGTAATAGAAGTGGTGAAAAATGCCACCGACATCGATGAGTACAGTGTGCAAATGACTAATAGCAGAAGGTTAGCTGTTAATCTTAGCACTTGAATGTGTACATGCCAATAGTAGCAGTTGCAAGGACTCCCTTGCCCTCATGCAATGGCAATTATGGCACAAGGAAGATATACGAGTGTATGACTATGTTAGTCCATGTTACACGGCCCTCACATAGAGAACAATATACATGAATAGTATCCACCCTATGGAAACACATGGGTAAATGTGGATAACACAGGGGAGAGACTTAAAGGAAAGGGAAGAAAGCTAGGAGATGTTCCAAGTGTGGTGAGGTCGGTCACTACAAGAATACATGCATCAATCATCGTTCAAATTCTAATGTTGATTATGCTGATGATGTGCCTGTGGACAATTTGTTTGGGGGACATACCCATGCTGATATGCCCAGAAGAGAACGATGAAGGTATGTATGTCGTGAAAGATCATCCATTTTGTGTATTGGGAGTTGAACGCCTATATGGGTAATTATGGGGAAATTAATTGTATTACATTTTTGGATAGTTGTAATGTATGGTCAGTGTGGTATGTTTTGTGTACTCGTCTGTGCAGCTGGATGGTTACAATGACCATTTTGATATATGTGTGTAATCTATATGTTGATAGATGTTATGGAATTGTGTTTCATATGTTGTACTGTTGTGGAAAGTGCAAGTACCAATGACATCTATGGTACACTAAAATGATAATATGGGATAGCGCACATGTTATCCGATATGAATATGGACCATATCCTAGGATATCAATTTACAATTATAAGAAGATGAACCATTTTGTGATATACCATTGTGCTTGTTAAGTGCTGCCTAATTACAGGTAAATTAATTAAGTAAAATTTCATTATATGTTTCACTTTCCAATGCATATCATATAATCACCATTTTTCCAATATATTAGACATTTAGCATAGTCAAATGGAGCTCATTAATATCAAAGTGAGTGTTATTATTTGCAAACAATTTTGAAAGGGTACATCACATTATTAGTTTTTTTGGTTTTTATTATTTGTCGAGTAATGTTTATGATTCCCA
This sequence comes from Lophocereus schottii, assembly GCA_002740545.1. Lineage (NCBI taxonomy): Eukaryota > Viridiplantae > Streptophyta > Magnoliopsida > Caryophyllales > Cactaceae > Lophocereus > Lophocereus schottii. Next base: position 695 of record NCQV01003612.1, on the reverse strand, counting down.
AAATCAATATATAATAGATCAATACTTTTACTGTTTAAGTTCACTAAAATTGGACAAAACTTTTTTACTTTTGAAACTCTATAGTAAAGGTTGATATCAAACTATAGTGATTACTATTTGACAATAGGATTTAATTATAAATCCATATTATTTACGGTGGACGCTTTGTGGTTATTGGTTGACTGTCCACTGTATACGGTTTAGGGTTTCAATGTCCTGTTCATCCCAAGATGTGTATCATATGTGAAAGGGATATTATTGAGAACATCCAGTCATCATAGTCTTGGATATTCCACAATGTATGTGTGCATACACGCAAACACACATATATATATACACGCACATACACATAAATATGTGTGTGTGTGTGTGTGTGTGTGTGTGTGTGTGTGTATGCATGTGCGCACGTGTGTGTGTGTGTGTGTGTGCATGTACATATACATATACATACAAATATACAAATACACACACACACACACATTTTGCTTGCTTTCGTGAGAAAAGGGATGTGGAGTGCTGAGGAGAGCCCCATTCCCAATACTACTTGACAGAATGGAATTGATTCTACGTACAGGAACTGGTTTAACAAAAGGGGTTGAGAACTACATAGATTTGAGACTTTCCGTCAAAGAACGAGGAGGTAAGTTATGTAGGCATACAACTCTGCCTAGGTTGTATCCGATCACAAATGACCA
>NCQV01003608.1:0-11262 GCA_002740545.1 Lophocereus schottii | reverse complement strand
AACTGCCCCCTTTTGAGTGAAGGGGCGTGCAAATGAATCTAGGTGGATCGTCCTGCACTGCAATAGCAAATCATGGCTTAGGTATTTTCATTTAAACTTCTGATTGCTTTTAATCTTACCAATTTGAGAGTGCTAGATGAATATGGATAAACATAGGTTATCATAACTCTTCCCTGCACTTAATGATACGCAAGGTTGTTGCATTAGCCTTTGTTTTATGCAGGTTTTAGCACATTGGAAGGAAGTTTAAAACAAAGAAGGGAAAAGGGCGTGTACAGAAACTGTCTATTATTGAAAAGAAAGCTTTCAGGTTGAAATCAATTATAATGTAACACTGAGTGCATATAACTCAGAATGCTTAATGGAGGGCGATGGAGGAAATTGTGCTAACACAGTAACACCTCTTGGATATTTGTTGCTCACCATTCTGTTGATAGATTTGGTATAGGTAATAGATAAATGTATACTAAAGCATTTAAGTAAACTAATCTGGGATTATGAATTCTGTGCTCTTAGTTGTGTCAACACAGTTAAGCTGTACATGAAAATGCTGAAAAGCAATCACTGCATATCCTGCAAGGATTCAAAATGCAGTTTCGGATGAGATTTCGGTTTCGGTTGCGGAACGGTAAAATCGCTCTAATACGGCAATTGCGTTTCATATCGCGGCTATCGCGGCATGAAAACGCGGATCGTCCAATTTTAAAACCTTTTCAATGCGGTTGTTTCGGCGCGGTTTGGCCATATTTTGAATCCATGCCTGAGTTATAGGTAGATACCATTCAGTGAAGCAAAGCAAGCATCTACTTCTATTTTCTGTTGCTTCTCAATAATTTTTATGTGCTTCTGAATCTTCTGCAAAGAGGGGTTGATGTTGGTGTTTATTCATATTGTCAATCATAACATTGTCATATTATGTGCTTCTGAATCTTCGGCAAAGAGGGGATGGTGTTGGTGTTTATTCACATTATTGTGCGTATCCTTGTGCCTTTAAAGTTATATGTGTATGGCCATTGTCATTGGATGTGTGATTTGTGTTTCCATTTCATTTGATGTACGAGCTATGGATTTGATACTTTAATTGTTGCGAGCTTGTTTGGTCGCTGTAAGTCAAAAGAGACAGATGTACTGTAGTGGGCTGATGTAGCAGTTTGTTGTATGGGTCTTGTGATGAACTGCGAAGCCCTCTAGAGGTAGATGTTGTTGGGTTTGTTTCATTCAAATGATTTCGAGCTCTCTTTTCACCATATCTTGGAGGATGATTTCGTAGAGGCTTACAAGAGAGAGCTTGTATCTTCAAAAGCAATGATCAAAAGAGTTTATGCTAATTTGAAGTTTTGTTGTATTAGGATGATTTCTGAGTAGCATTGGTTCTACAGAAGACAATCCATTGTTGGTGGTTGTTGTATCACATGTATGTCGACTTTATTCAGTTCTCAGTGATGATGTTGGGAGGTAGGTTTCCCCTTTTTGATAACAGGATGGTGTCAAGGTCTCAGGATCATCCTTTCTTGAAGATGAAGATGTACTACCAGTACCATCGCCAATGGGCTGACGTCACAGAGACGGTGATGCTGTTGTATAGGGGTACCCGACCTCTGGCATAGGGTGGTGGGAAGGCGAGTTCCTGCTTGATCTCATTTTAAGAGCAAACACTGCTGTGGACTAGGTGTGCCTCACCTCCTTTTTTGTGATTATTGATTGATATGGCGCTTGACCTCTCTGGACCATTATGTTGAGGGGGAGGAGTAAGTTCCTCTTGATTTTGTTTTATTTTGTTTTTGATAGGATCTCTTGATTTTACTTCAAAAGCAACTGTTATAACTTTTTGAGTGATGTATTGAGATTTGAGTTTGACAACTTATTGTCATTCTCTCTTGTTTTTCACCTGTTGATGTCAGAATTCGGATTGAAGTCCAATGGAAAGCCACTTGTGCATCCAATTATCATTCAAGAAGTGTTGAATCAATGATAGAGATGCGATGGTCTTGACTGCAGAGGAAAAATTACTTGTATCCTGAAATTGTGCATGTAACAATTCTTGTCTACATCTTTCTGCTTCAGTGATTGCCTTGTACTTTGCTATCCATGCCTAAGCTTTCATTGGCATGGCAAAGTTCATTTGTTGATGATTGCTTCTGTGGAAGGTGGCAGTTTTTGTGCAGGTGTGTAACTTTTCATCATCATTTCGAGGAGCCATTCTTTATTCTTTTTATGTTGACTCTATGTATCACTATTTCTTTCAGATTTTGATCCCTTTGTGCAGTATGTTGTCGGTTTTTTATAGCTCATGTTGTGCAACGCTTCAATTCTGGTTTGTTGGTTTGCAATGGTGCTGTGGTAATGACCCTATTCAGCTGTAATAATGACAGTATTTGTGGAGGTTGAAAGCGCATTTTCTTCTATTGGGCTGTTCCAGTGTGTGTCAGGTTTCCATGTTGGATATCTAAGAATTGTAACACCCTGGCCTTTAGAAGGAAAAGGGTCTTGTATTGGCGAAACGTGTAAAGTGCAAGAACATACGTCCACCTAGTGGGGACATTGAATCGGGAAATTTACATTTATGGGTAACCTTATTCCTGAAGGCTGTTAGTTGAGAAGTTGATTTTTGGAGGTCTATCTCGAGATTCTGGAAGTCCTTTTTGGCAGAAGATGTTTTCCCATCTTTTGCAGAAACAGCAGAACTGAATAGCAGAAACAATGGGTGCTAAAATGACCAAACCTGATGCTAAAGCCTATGGAAATATCATTCACAAACTAGGCTAAGTTCTTATTGACTTTTGGCAGTCATTTCCCAGTTTGAAGTGTATCACTCAGACTTCTTTGTTTGCATATCAAGGTGATATGCTTCGACTTCCTGCAATCTTGGAACGTGTTTGCAGGTGATCTTTGCACGGTGTTGAAGGTTCGTGTTTGTTTGTGTAGTCTTCCCATGCACTTTATTGTGTTCTGATCTCTATCTTCTTGTTTCGTGTCACTCTCTTTGCGGGAGTGTTGGGTTCTGCAGTGTTCACTATGCTTTTCTCGTTACTGAATTGTCAAAGTCTATCTTGCACTGGCGGGTTAAGGATTTATTCTATAAAGTTGCAGGAATTGCAATTCTTGCTATTTGGCTGTTGCAGTTTTTCCAGCATTGGACTGGCAGGCAGATGAGGAGGGTTTGTATTAATGAGTGGAGGATCCGATCTATAAGCTCTATAACAGGGAAGAGCGCCCAAATTATGTTGCATTTGGGAGGTTGGTGGTTCGAGTCCACCTGGGTCCCTCTGTTCTTGCTTTTCACCGTTCCGATTGCGATATTGGTTGTGTGGTAAGGCAGGAATGTCTCTTTTTCTTCTTTTGCTTGAAATGAAGTCTGAGTGATACAGGCAAAGATATATATGAAGGACATTGTCTGCACGGCCCAATTCCTACAACCCAAATAAGTACAGGCTAAGATATATATGAAGCAGAACCCTAGAAGCCTTTAAGCTCCTAGTTTCTCTCTTGAAATAGGCAAGACATGCAGCCACACAATAGCACCCCTAGTCTTCTGTCGTCAGCCTCTATCTGTGCTCTCTTCCATATTCTTCTTTGTCTAACCCCACACTCACTCTATATGAGTCTATCTCTCTCTCTCTTCCTCTCTCTCTTCTGTCATTCTGTGTGTCTTTTTGGTTCTGCTAAAAGAAAAAATCTAGGCCAAGCCGGTTTAGTCCGATTCTCATAATGTTGCCCACAACTACGGAAATAAATTATTAGGTCCATTCAAGTATGATGTCTGTAATTGATTGTGGGGACCAAATTTGAAATCAGGCCTCGTTGATAAATGAGATGACCAAAAAAACCATCCGAAAAGTGATTTTGTGGGACTGGCACTAGCTTTCTTCCCGCCTGATGTGGAAGAAGACAAAAACTCCAACCACTCCTTTCTTATTTCATTTAATTCTCTCACTTGCCTCTTGCAGTTTCGTCTTTCCTCCTTTGATCTTCTTCATCGAACCAACCCACCAAACCTTAAATTTTGTCTCACTTGCTGCTTGCATTTTCTTTAACTTGGTCCCTTGATTTAATTTTCAGTGTGAACTACCCCACAAATCCCAAATTTTTTCTAGTTGCTCCCTTCTTCATCGAATTGTTCTTTGGTGGGAAGTGGTCCCGTAGTAATGAGAGTGCTCTGCTGGGTTGAGGCAAAATCGTGGACCTAGAAAGAGAGAGAATGGACAAGAGTTTGTCTACATTTCAGGCCCACAATGCAGAGGAAGGGGAAAGAGAAGGTGGACGAAGTAAACTTTTTGAATTTGTGCTTCATTAGTTGGTGGGATCAAAAAAGGTTGGGGAAAAACGTAACGGTTTTGTGGTTATTTTAATTGAGTTGAAAACAAGATAAAGTAGACCCTAATTAATGGATAATTAAGGCTAATTAGTCAGTGATGCATTGAGTTGATAGCTTTGTGTGGTTCGTTAGTTTATTTAATTGAATTTATGAGGATCTTTACTTAATTCTAAATTAGTTGAGTGACTTAGTTAGTGCTAAACTAGGGTGAGGGTTCATGATCAGAATTAGTTGAGTGACTTAGTTAGTGCTAAGCTAGGGTGAGTGACTTAGTTAGTGCTAAGCTAGGGTGAGGGTTCATGATCCTTTGTTCTACTAAATAAGTCACTTGAGTATGGAAATGTGTGTCATAATTGTCCTAGGACTCTTTGTTTTACTGAATTTATAGAAAATTGACAATGATCTTTGCTTAATTCTTTGCTTTGTAGATGCAAATTTATAATGATAGCAGAGTTCTTGTTGTGCATTTTAAAGAAAAAAGTACACAAATGCCCCCTGTAGACTTGGATAGGTACCAGATGCGTGAACTATATGCGGATGCTAAGTCATTGTTATTAGTGAGAAAAAATGGCCATATGCATTTTCATTCATAATTCAATTTCAAGGTTAGTTTACATGGATGTAATAGGGTCTATAAATACTCAAAATGGAAGAAATTAACAGTTACAATAGTGAGGCAAGTGTATCAATAGGGGATTATAAATTATCTTATGATAATAAGACAGATTATTGAGATAATTATTGACAACCAAGGTGAATTGTATTTTTTAAAATTTATCCTCCATCTTCTAGAAAGCTTTTAAAAGGCTTTACTCCAACAATTGAGGTACCGCCACTTAGAGTGTCTTACTTGATGAGTGTATAATCATCTTATTCTAATTAATTTCAAAAATAATGGTTGTACCCTCATTATTAATTAAGGCTAAATTTCAGATTGTTTCAAAACAGAAATTTTTTATGCACACTCCACATATTTGGGGCATTTCTCCTAATATTGAAATCCAATGCCTAATTTTATCTTATAATGCTAAAATAGATAGTTTTCTTGTAAAAATTAGCATTGTATGAGTTGGAATTTTTATCATTTTAGGGAATCAAAATGCAAACTAACTCGGACTTTTATTGCATGTTTCTAAAGTTAACTTCCTAAGCTTCCCAAAGAAGTATATATTGCCCCAATTGGACACTGGTAGGGTTATGAGAAGTCAAGTTGAAACAGAGTGATACGCTGAAGTGGTGACCAACTTAATCAAGGAGGCTTGGTTTAGACTTTGGTGTGGATGAGGGTGTAGCCAAAAGTTGGCTTGAGGATTGGTATCCGTCACTTGGATCTCATAAACTGATTAAATAGAATAAATGACTTATTTTATCCTAAACTCATTTATTGCAAACTTGTAAACCAAGCTTGCCATTGATGCTTTATGCATCAAGCTCCCCTTCTTCGAAAGGATTTGCCCTCAAATCCTTGTGATTGAAACCCAAGGATACCAATCTTGACAACTTGTTGCACCCCTTGAGAAAACTCATTGTACTAAGAGTACCGCCCTTCTTAAAACATAGAAGTTGTTGGAGCCTTTAGGGGATACTCCAATAGGATGAACAATCCTTCCAACATTCATAAGGCTATTGAAAGTCTCAATATAGTTATCATAACTTAATCCAAGAGAGATTTCCTTATCATTCACAAGCTTGATTTGTGGAGACTCACTTTCAAGGGCAAATGAGTTGAATGATCTTTGTGTCAATAAGGGTGAGAGTTTCACATTTAGTTTGGAACAGTAAATGATTTCTTTGTGAAGCTTTAATTTTTGTGGGCCTTGAGGTTGAAGAGGATTTAGAAGATTGAGAGCAAGAGTTTGGTCATAGAAGTTAGGTCTCTCATGAAAAAACCTCCAAGTTAGGTTCTGATTCAAATTCTTTCTCTTCAGATCCAAAAGGATCTGATTTTCTTCCTCGACCTCTTCTTGAACCTTGATAAGCCCTTCTTCTTCTTCTTCTTGAACTTGAACCTCCATAGTTTTTTTCGAAAGAAGGAACTAGTGTAGAATACATTTGAATAGGAGCTTTAAGGGAGCTCTTATTCGTGGTCAAGCTTTCTCTAGCTTCGTCAAACCCCAAAATAGACTCATTTTCATCTTGAGCCAATATATTTTCTTGGAGAACAATTGATTTTTCTTCCTAGAGTTCTTCTTCAATGAGTTGATATGGATTGAATCGTACATCCATGTGTGACATAAGTTTACTCCAAGTCTTGATTTTGGACTTACCTTAAAGAGCTCTCTCCCTCCTAAGACATTTAAACCAATAGTAGGTATAACCTTGGAGTTTTTGCATAGCTATGAAGAAACTCTCTTCATGGGAACATCCTGTAGCCTTAAAATAGAACCCATCGCAAATAGATGACATGATCCAAACTAATACCAACAAAGCAAGGAGACTCTTTCATGGTCTTCTTCTTTTGAGCAATTTACATGCTAAGCTTTCTTACTTGAGCTTGAAGCTCAACAATGACCATATTTATCTCATGGGCTTGTTGAGAAGCATCTTCCTTAATGACCATGGTTGGTAGTAGCTTGTAAGGTGGAAAGAGGGAAAAGGACGGAAATAGGGGAAGCACGGACATGCTAGGGATGACATAGATAAGAAACTAGGAAAAACGAAAGTGAGACGGTCCTGCTCAGTGGCATGGGGGGATCATGCCAGATCCTTGGAACAGGAAACAGAAGTGCATGAACAGGTACGGTCATGCTAGGCAACACGGAATGGTCATGCCAAATTTCTGGGTCAAATTTTCACAGTGCAAGATTTTGGCACGAACGTGCCAAGATGGCAGTGCCAAATTTTTGGTTTGGTATTTTTGACGATTTTAGCTTTTTTTGTAAAATTTTAGGGATGTGTTTCGATTAGAGATTGTGTTTGGGATACAATTAGGGTTCTTTTTGGATCGACAAGAGATTTAAAGAGGGAGAATTAAAGGCAACAATGGTGTAGAAATGGAGGAAATTTTAAACAAATCCAACACACAAATTGATGGATTGATGCTTACCAAGATGCAGGAATTTTTTGCTCTGATACCAATTGATGAGAAATAAAATCGTCAATCTCCCAATATCAAAGACAACAAGGAAGATAATCACACCAAGGATGATTCTTTTGGATTCAATCTCAAACAATCAATAAGATTGAGAGTTTTTACCCAAAATATGATCCAAATGATAGATAAAATACTTCCCACCAACCTCCTCTCTTAAAGGCCCATAGCCACCCAAGAAGAACTCTAAAGGAAAGATTCAAAACTTTCCACCAAATTTCCCTTCCAAAAGGCCTAAGCCACCAAAGAAAAATTCTAAATGAAAGACTCTACTTACCACTCTTAATTAAAGAGATAAAAATGTATGCCTTTTCATTCATAATTAAACTTCAAGGTTGGTTTACATGGAGATAATGGGGTCTATAAATAAGCAAAATAGGAAAAATTAGCTATTATAATAATGGAGGAAGTGTACCAATAGGGCGATTACAAATTATCTTAGGATAATAAGTCAAATTGCTAAGATAATTACAACCAAGATGAGTTGTATTTTTTAGGATTCATCCTTCATTTTCTAGAGAGCTTTGGGAAGGCTCTACTCCACCAATGGAGGTGCCATCACTTGAAGTATCTTCCTTGACGAGTGTATAATCACCCCTATGCTAATTAATTTCAAAAACAACAGTTGTACCATCCTCAATTAAGGCCAAATTTCAGATTGGTCCATAATTGAAATTTTATGTACTCTCCACATGTTTGGGTCATTTCTTCTAATATTAAAATCGAGTACCTAATTTTATCTTGTGAGGCTAAAATAGACATCTTAGGGAATCAGAAAAACTTGGGTTCACTTTGTTTGGACTTTTTTAGGTGGGCTAATAAGTTGATCCAAATTCAGTAAGTTTTTCGAAGAAAATCAACACTATATGAGTTGGGGTTTTTATCACTTTAAGGAATTAAAATGAAATCTAACTCAGGATTTTATTACCTAATCCTATAGTTAATTTTATAAGCTTCCCAAAGAAGTATATATTGCCCCAATTGGACATTCATAGCTGGTGAGAAGCCAAGTCGAAGCTGAGTAATATGCTAGAACGGTGGCCAACTTGACTAAGAAGCTTGGTTTGGACTTTGGTGTGGATGAGGGTGTAGCTAAGAGTTGGCTTGGTGCCATTGATGCTTCATGTATCACTTCTTTTATTCATCTCCTACCAATGGTAGGGATAGATACTCATTGGATTATGACAATGCATGGTTGTCTTTGGTGAAGATACGGTCTAGAGTGGCTAGGAATATTCTAATATACGTTAAAAAAAGGAAATATAACTCAATGTTATATACATAATGAGTTGGAAACCTTGAGAAAGCAAAACGAATAGGGTATTAGTGTCCATTGCTGCACAAAGTAAGCCTTTAACGATAAGTCATGATGACTTGAAATTGCTTGAGGATCATGAGGAGATGTTGATGGACCTAATTTGTTCCACTATTGATATAGATAACTTGGGTAGACCCACTGTTAGCCAAGCACATCAATGGGTTGATAGATTGATTGTTAGTCAAGCACAACCATCAAGTTCTCAACCCAAATCAGCCAAAGTGTCGACCAAAAAGCCTCCATCCAAGACAACATGTCCCCCATCTCCATTTTCAGAAAAAGACTCCTTACAAGGCAATCAGACTCTCCCATAAAAAGACCCAATCCCACTACTCCCTCTTCTCTTTCCACAAGAACAACTAGATGCCAAGTCCGTTCTCCTGACCATGTCTCAAATAAACCCACTTTTCCTACTTCAAGACTCTCACCTGAACCTACTTCTCCCACTTCAAGCAGACCATTAATTAGGAGTTAGGTCCATTCCCCTAAACCTGTCACCCCTTCTCCTACCTCTCCTCCTTTGACTGTCACCACAAGAAAAACCTCTCATGGATCTCATATATCAGCAAGATCAATAACTACAAAGGAAGTGTTATGCTCATTGAACCCTTATTCATTCCCAGTAGGTGTCAACCTGAATTAGTGTAATAACCCAACATTTAATTTCATTATTTAGTTCTAATTCTTTTATTGGTCATATAATTAAAAATAAACCAGAGCAGTGAGCTGCATATTTTTTCAAACGAACCAATGTTGACTCAACGAATTATGATATCGCGGAATACCACTGTTGACTCAACAAATTACGATATCGCGGAATACTTCTAAGTTCACCAAAATACACATTAATTATATAAAAATAAATGGTCTACCACAAATACGCATTTGTACTCGAACAGGATCGGGAATTATTAGGCCTTAGGCCATTCCTTAACCACTAAGGGCAGAGAGATCGAATCCCGACCGGCCAAGTGTGGCAGAGATCGAGCCAAGCAGAAAGGGGAGGTCAAACTTGATAAGCTAGTATTAATTGTTGATAAGATTGAGCTCTTATCTATTAAAAAAAAAAAGGAAGGAAATAAGGGAGTTAATATTGCAAACCAAGAAACAAAACAAAAACAAAAACAAAAACAAAAAAAAAGAAGAAGGACATCAGAACCCCTCTGCCTTCTGTTGCTCTCATACGTGATCCCCCCGGTTCCCCTGTTGCCCACCTTTGGTTGAAGGACATAAGTTCCGGCACCACTGCTGCTAGCCGCCTATCTCACTCTCTCCTCCGCTCTTTCTCTCTCTATTCTGGGCTGGTCTGCCTAATCGAAACAGAGCACGACAGCCATTCCGGTGGCCACCGCCAGTCGCCATCGCCGAAAATCCCTCTGGGGATAGCTTTGAAGCCACCTTCACCATCACCCTCCACCGGTTCATCCACTTCCACCCCACTTAATTGCAACCAAGGTAATCTTCTTCCACTCCTCTTCCCCCCTAAATTCAATTGTATGGCGAATAATATGAGTTATTGGTGAATTGTTCTTGTTGTATAATAATTACTGGTGCTAAGTGACTGAATAAATTACATGATAGCAATCAAGTTAATTGAGTGAATTGCGGAGATTATGTGATATATATTTTCAAGGGAATCATTTTCGTCCTTTAAACTCAACTTCAAGGGAGGTAAGTTTCATTCAAAATCATGCATGGCAAGGCTCTTCTTTGGTTCCATTATTTGAATTCCATGGTAAAAGACACTTTATGGAGTTTTACTTGAACTTCAAAATGTCATTATTTAAAAGATGAAATTCTGGCCAACAAGTGCAACCACTGGGTGACCCTTATCACCAAGCTTACAGGTGGTTTAAATCTATTTAATTGCTTTGGGATTTAAGGTTAGGAAGTAAGCTTTTCAATAAAGAAAATTGTAAGTCATTTGGACTCCATTTGCCCATCCAAATCAGCCCTTGAAGTCAAGCTATGCAAACTGCCTAGAACAGCCCCTGCAGTGCACGACTTTGATGCTCCTTTTGGGACTTGATGGTGAGGGGATGGTTGATTGATTTGCTCCCTATCTTTAAGTTTAAGATGTCAGAAATCCAATAAAACAAGTTGCAAGGGATTTGGAGGTCATTTGGTCAGTCAAACAGCAAGTTATTTCCAACCCTGCAGAAACTGTCCCAGTTTTGACACGTGCCACTATTTTCCTGATATCTCTCCAACGGTAGCTCCAAAGGGCTTGAAACTTGATCCATGTAAAAGCTGACATCTGGAGCTTTCCAAAAAGACCAATTTCATCAAATTTGGCCAAGAAACCTGGGAGATATTGACGTTCAAATTGGGCACTCCAACTCTGAAAATTGGCAGACCAAGCATAAAGCAACTTTCTTCCTTGTTTTATGGCTTTATTGTTTTTCCTTGTTTTTCCTAGTTTTAGGGACGACCAAGGCTCCCTTGTTTTATGTTTTTGCTACTTGTTGAAGGCTCCCACCCCCCTCTATATAATGGGAAGGCTTAACGCTTGTAAGACACAACTTGAGATATATGAAT
>NCQV01003560.1:4361-17207 GCA_002740545.1 Lophocereus schottii | reverse complement strand
ATGCCACCAAACACTCTCCATTCGACTGTGTGTATGGCATTAACACTTTATCCCCTATTGATTTACTACCTATTCTAACTGAGTCCAAGCTAAGCTATGAAAATGAGGAGAGGCCCAGGGAGATGAAGAAGCTTCATGACCATATTAGAGCTAACATTGAGAAGGCAAGGGCAGCATGCAAAGCCATACCAAACAAGCACTGCAAACATACAGAATTAATTCTGCTGATCTAGTTTAGCTTCACTTAAGGAAAGTAAGATTTCCTTCCAGGAGGGAAAGTGAGCTCATGGAAAGAGGGGATAGTCCATTCAAGGTCATAGAAAGAATAGAAGACAATGCTTACAAGTTCCAACTACTAAAAGGTATAGCTGTTCTAACCACTTTCAATATAGGCAATCTAAGTCCTTATATGGAGGACTATTTTGAAGAAACTTTAGATTTGTGGACAAATCCTTTTGAAGAAAGGGGGGGTTGATGACGGTCATAGTGCTACTCCTCAAGGGAGAGAGGATAAATAGATCACAAACACTTGTATACTATCCATATTCTCCGTCACCATCCAGACTGGGCCACCGTTTTAGATAGCAAGTGGGGTGGTACTCCTAAGCCTTCGCATGGGGTGACCCTACGTTGCTAGACTCCCTAAGAAGTCTTCTTTTGAGGATTAAAGTCCATTTTGGATTATCATCAAGGGCCTTTGGTAAGTTAGCCCAAAACAGTAACATACTCAGCTCGGTTGCTTTTTGCACGGTTTAAAAGAAACGATTATTTCTTGAACTTCAACATAACTTAGGACTAATTTTATTACTTGGGGGAATTTCTAAAATCCTATTGTATCCCCCTATGCTTTAAAGTCGTCCCTAAATTAGGTCTAGATTGAAAAAAAAACTTGCAAAGAGTTGGTGTTTGCTGGGTTGTCCAAGTCAAAACAAATTGTGATGGTTTTCGCTTCAGCATGAAAACTTGCTGACCTACCTCCTTGCCTGCTTGGTTCCCTAAGCGTCCAGGAATACTATCATGAAGGTCTAGTATGTTTTGATGACAAGTGGAACGATAATCCCAAAGAGAGAACCCATACTTTATCCATATTGGCCAGCCACAAAGCAAATCACACGAACAACCTTTTTCTATCTCCAGCATGTGTAAGTGGACTGGTTTCGATAATTAATCATGTTTAGACTTGAATTATTGTAATTTAAGCAAGATTAGCTAGAAAGCTTACTTTATATTTAGAAAACTGTTTATGTCTAAGCTTGATTAAGGGCTTCCGAAGCATTAAGGAAACCCATTGGTAGGAAAAGCGGACAAGCTGAATGTTCAAAATTTCACCTTTTCTGGTTGTAAGACACAACGGAAGACCTATGCAAAAAATCCATTGTTAAACTCAGGTTTTCTCTAAAATCTCGTTTAACAATCTATGAGTAGGCTGTTAACCGAGAGGTTTACTTAATCTGATTATACTGGCTTGTCCTTCATGAATTAGAGGGTGGATTCCTTTATAGTATGGGTGGTGGTCGCGCCATTAGCCCATCTATAACCTTGTTCTTGCTAATTCTCAAGCTGGTTCATCCAAATTGAAATTCGAGGAAGTCCTTTGCTTGAGTTTTGATTGAGCTCATGCATCACTTTCTATTATAATGGATTTTCAATATAATCTCCTACATTTAGAACACTACAAGTATAAGCAATCTGTATTTGGTGTCATGCATGTTTTACTCAATCTTTAGCAAAGAACTCCTTATAGTCTTCATACTTCAATAAGATCAATACTAAGAAAGAAGATAGTTGTTGGAGCAAGTACAATAGCTTGTCCAATCTCATCTTCTGTCTAATGTCGCATAGCCAGTTCACGCATAGACCACTATCTCATATAACTTTTGGTCTTAAAATATACAGCATTAATCCTTTGATTCTTGTAGCTTTTGGAGGCAAGCTCTCATCTTTCATTAATTCCATTAACCATTCCTTTCTTCATTTGTGAAGGCAAACATACTCCATTCAAGCTCTTGATATTAGCAATTTCCTCCTTAGGTATGTCTACCTTTAGGTTAATTTTTTCATAAAGCTAGTTTTTCCCCTTTCTCAAAGTGGAAAACATTTAAATTGGCTCTCTTTTTTCACAAAATAGTAGTTCATATTCTCGTGATTTTGCCAAATTATTCCTATATTATCAACATTGAAGACATGTTAATTAGTAAGATAATTAGTCAATTACATTAAGATTGATTGAATTGAACTGTTAATGTGTAGTAGGTAACGCAATTGCTTTTAAAGGTAAATGATTTATCCAAATAAAAGATAATGCACCTAACAGTTTTAAACACAGATTTGAGCTACACTATACCAACATGTAAATGCATTTTTTTCATGGAATTAGCAGTTACACAATGTTAGGAATTTCTAGATTAAATCAGATTGTTCATTATATCATAAGAATCATTCAACTCACTTTTTGAGTCGTCAACTTTTTACTACTAATCAGTTAGAAATGTGACTAAGCCTTAAGTAACCAGACATATTCTATCAAATTTTCCATGAACTCAAAAACATACATGAGCATCTAAAGCACTTTGACACATCACGTCGTAGATAGTATTCACTCCACACATATACTCAGCCATATTCCAAGTGTTCACATCCATACCCTCATATATGATTTGGCATAGTGTCTTTTCTCTAAACCATGGTGAAGGCATTGGTAATAAACTCATTGACCCTGTTCATATAACTCCAAAAAGGCCTATGTTCTAGGTGACCAAGGAGAGGATTTAACTCCTAAGCCACTACAGCAAACCAAAGCTATCGCAACACTCTATAAGTGTTCTATTAGAACTATAAAATGTTTTTTTTCTAATGCGCCTCTTCCATTAGCTCAATGCAACACTTTCTTGGAAATATGTAATAATTATTCTAAGTGTTGCATTTGTCTGACAAATGCAACACTTTTTTACAAAGGCAGATGCAGCAGTTTCATTATCCAAATACAACCCTTTGTCAATCAAGTTGTAACATTTTTACCGCCTAAATGCAACACTTTTTTTTTATTCCACGTCTCGGTGAACAAAAATTTATTCTTGACGAAAATAATTAAATTTCGAGGACTTTGGTAGACATACACAATGCCTTTCCAAATTACGAATGAGGGTTGCTAAATATTTCAAGCGTTCATAGCATACTTGACCCTTAACTTCCTAGGAGGTAACCCCTCCTGTCACTTCTCCAAATTAAGCACCACTAAGTATGGAGCTTTCAGGAATTGATCACCCATCCTGTGAGCTATAATTTCATATGTATTATTAATCCATTTAATTGTTAGCTACCCATACTTTAGAATGTTATAATATTGTAGTAAATTATAATTATTGTAAGAAATATATAATTATAAATATCAAGAAGAAATATACTAAAAAGCTACTCTTTATGAAAAAATCAATATTTTCTCATTTTCATCCGACCAATTTCTCTTCCAAAATGTGTACCAAACCTTCATTTTTAGATTTTCTCATTCTATATATTTTGTAGCTATATCTAAAATGGAAAATGAAGTATCCTTCGTCATACTTTTATCTTTCTAATCAACACTTATTTTGTCCCAAAATTGTATTGCAAAATACTCAGTAAATGCATTACTAAAAATGAATTTGCATGATCAGTTCTGCCGCACTAATTGTCCATTAGTTGGCATATATTTTTTCTTAAACTATGCATTTTCACATTTAGGAATATAAGAATGGGACGACTAGAGTATGTTTTTGTACTTTGTCCAAGTCATATAAGTATAGGGTTAAGAACTAAATTCTTGTAAAACTTTAAAAAAAAAACACACCCTTGTTTGGTTGCATTCACTTAAAAAAAAATACTAAATATACGACAGTGAATTATTTTGGCTATCATATTCTAGGTGTTTGTGTTTTGTATATATTGGTGAATATCACTGATTATACTAATCAATATTAGATAGCTCAATAATACACCACTGTTCGATTGAACTGATTTTCTTAGAAGTTGTTCAGGAGTTCAATGATTGTATACGTTAAGTAATTTCTCACATTCTATTGTATTATATTTTTTTGATGAAACTGTGGCCAAATATAATCAGATCTAGTATGATTATTGTGACATTGTCTACAATTTTAATCTATTATTTTTACCTTGGACTATGATTACCTAAAACTTCTCTTTTGGCTAACCACGAACTCCAAATGTGATCAGGCTTCATGTCAGCATGTTCTATACTATGCACTTTAGACAACTCTCTAATAGGTCACTGAGTATTTGTTATTATATTTTAATTGAAGGCCCTTTTCTTTAATTTCTTTGCATTTATCCTTTATATAATAAATATTTGTTGATAATAATTATAGAAAACCCTACTTATTTAACATTTTGATTGAATTGGATGCCCTTGTAAACCTGGGGGCATGTGTTGTTAAACGTTTCTCAAAATAATTTCTTGTTCATAATGGTTATTGATAATTTCTTAGAATAACCTACTTATTTAACCACATTAGTCTTTGAATGCAACACTTCAATATAAATGTTGTTTTTCAAGTCTATTAAATGCAACACTTGTGACGATCTATTTATCAATGCAACACTTTGGCAATATATTTATACATGCAAAATTGATGAGATATTGTTGTATTTCTACTCTAGATTACAACACTTTCAAGCAAGTGCTAGATTTTTGCTTCGAATTGCAACATCTTGAACAAATGTTTCATTTTTACTCAGAATATTATAACATTTAAAAATGTTGTATTAGATATCAAAATGCAACACTTATTACTTCTTGTTGTATTAGATACTAAGTTGACCTAATATGCAACAATTTTTGAAAGTGTTGCATGTTTAGTGTTGCATTAGACCCATTATGTACTAGTGAGCCTAATAGTCTTGCCAGTGGGGAAATATCTCTTATGAAAAACGTCAACAACAGAATCCCAAGGTATAATAGAGCTAATTTAAGATCATATAAGTACCTAATACCATCTTCTTCGCGAGTGAAAGGAATTGACTTCAGCGATACAGTACAAGCGGACACTATAAGAATGTGAATCAGAGAACGCACCTTCTCACCTCCTAAATAAACAAATAGAGATCCTAAAACCAATAAGTTATAGAAGCATGTCGGCGTGATATGGATTCTCTAATATTACACATATTCAAGTATGAAGAAGAATTGAAACCTAGATTTTTTGCAAGTTCTAGTAGGCAAAAGAGATCTCCCAAGTATGAGGAGGCTCAGTTTTCATTTTTTTCATAATAGGCTCATCCAAATTTGTAGATTGAGTGAAACATTAACCACCTTTAAGTCCTCAAAATCGCCAACCCACCATTTGCATCCAGAGAGCCCCAACGTTTTTCCAAACTTTTCAATTTTTTAAGATTATTCAAATTTGCCATTTTTTAATATATAATTTCATCAAGGAAAGGACATCCTGTAATATAAAAAACTAAGTGAAGCAACATAAGAGAACACTCCCTCCATCCCTCTTCTCACCCCCCTCCCAATCATGCTGTTTTTAGCGTCAAAAATTTGACCTCCTTGAGATGGGTTGGAGATAGTGTTAACTGTTGATTGCCAATTTTATAAGTGCATTTCAGGAAGCCGACCCATTAATTAATTAGTGAAATAGCATTAATTGGTTTTTCGTTACATGTTTTTCATATTTAGGAAGATAAAAATAGGATGGAGGGACTATATTTACAATTAATGAACTACAAGAGGGCATGCTCACGTGAAATAAAAATCAAAAGCAAACATAATAAACTACCAACTACTCTAAAGAACAAGAAGATAACAAATAAAAATGAAAAGTAACCTAAATTCAGACCGCCATCTACAAAAACGTTGACATAAACATGTTGGGGATTTTGAATGGGAAGCATTAAAATGCTGCAGCTGCATAGCTATAGTTGTAGCAATTAGCGTCATCCTCATAGGGATGACATTAATTTAGGTGACTTAGGAACCAAATAGTTCATCTACAATAATCAAAATTGATTAGCAACTACACATGTTAAATGAAGCACTAAACTAATAATGCCGAAGCGATTGAAGGGCATGGGGGACCATTAACCCCCTTGAGGTTGTTGAAGTTAATATTTTGGTCGAAACATTGCTCAATATGCAGCATCGATAAAGCGATTAGAGTACAGGAGTAGTACTTTGACGCTTGGAAACCATCTGCTCGAACATTTCTAGGCGCCTTCTTAACTCTTTCCCCCTTGCTCTTAAGCTTGTTGCGTAAAATATGGAAACAGAATATTAGTTTGTTTTGGGTTTTTCTTCTTTTTGGAGCCCTTATTTCCTTGTGTCGCATAAAGTCTGAAGCTCGACTTTTTTGTTTCTGTTTTTAATTGTTTTGAAATTAATGATCATGTAAATAACTTCAATGAGTGAATGCATGATAGAATTTTTTTTTTTTTCCCTGAAATGACATGCAAGATTGAATATGCGAGATATAACTGAGAATGTTGCAATTGAACAATACAGGTTTGACAAACCAAAAACCTCATATTCTGTTATGTACATCTTTAGGGAACTCTTATGTACTATTCTTGCAATTTTACACATGGCCTTCACTTTATTAAATCAACAGGTTTTTGGCAGATTATAATATTAACATCATATGATTATCCATCATAACATTGGATGATAATAATTTGTTCTTTTGAAATGTTGCACGACAACAATCCAACTTTGACGCCAGATACCAACGGTTTGTACTTTGAGATTTTCTGACATTTTTATACTTACACATAGTTTAAAGGTGTTATTAATTGGTGACGCAAGAGTATATCAAATATATGCAATTGCATACCCATAAAAGTTCTTGCATTTTAAACATATGTCTTAGTACCAAGCCAAACTATTGCAATACACCAAGTAAAAACACCTTCAAACTTGGTGCCTACATAAAAATCTCAAGTATGTGCAAAGTATGGACAGTAAATCCTCAACATTAAAGTTGAGATAACTATCGTCCAGCACCCTCAAAGTATACATTATCATTATTCCCTATATCAATCCTTTTTTTTTTTAAAGTAGAGAGCATATATATCAAATTGTAATTGTCATAAATGATGAAGTTCATATTAAAGTTCATAATTATCCTTGACAAACGCTTTCTTTCTGACACAAAGGACACACAAAGTTAATTTTTGTGGAAGTGGAATCACTTTTCTTGTAATAAATTATGGAGACTACACCATTTGAATCAACTCTTTTGTTATTTTCAATTTTCTAAGCAATGTGTATTAAAATCGAACAACAACAATGAAAAACTCCCAGTGTCGACCTTGTTTGCAGGGTTTGGGAGAATCTAAATATAGGCAGTCTTACCTCTACAGACAAGACTACTTGTAGAGAGGCCGATTCTAATAAAACAACATATAACTTTTAGGAGATAATTTAGAAGTTAAAAATCGGTCAAAAAACAATGTTAACAAAGAAAAGACATAATTACTTTAAATGACCTTAATTGTAATGAGCAACAAAAGAAGGAAAAGGTTGTATGTATCTAAGCAGCATGAAATGACGTAATACGAATCTGGCCAAGAGTAGCCTACAACTTAAACAATCAGAGGTAAGGGAGTAATAACACAGTTGCAATGATGCTACTGCTAGCATATAAAAGATCAAACACAAGATACCATAATAGCCAGTAAAACACCACATGTTTCCTACCACCCAAAAGCCAAAGGAGTCCCACGAAGCTAGTTACCTAATGGTTCAAAAAGCTTAATCGTAGACCTATACAAGGTCCTATCCTAAGCCATATCTTCTGTAAGCCAGAAAATAATGCCTAATGACCTCATCCCAACTTTTTTTAGGTTGTCCTCTACCTCTGCAACAATTCGAGAGCAAATAAGCTGGCATCTTCTCATAGGTGCTTCCACACTCCACATCTTCACATGACCAAATTATCTAAGTTTGATTTCTCTCAACTTATCTTCTATGGGTGTCATTGTACTTTGTTTCTAATCACCTCATTTCTTAACCTATCAAATCTCATAAGCCAGTATATCCAACAAATCATCCTCATTTATGTCAACATTGACCTCTTGATTTGGGTCTTTCTTATGGGGGAGCACTCAGAGCCATACAACAGTGTTGATCTAACTACCATAAGATAAACTATGCTTTTTACTTCCATAAGAATGCTCTTATCACATAACACCCCAGATGCATTCTTTCATTTTTGTTATTCCCCTTTAATACAGTGGTTAATGTCTTCATTAATATCCCTCTTCTCTTGAAAGAACGAACCTAAACATTTAAACTTCTCTAACCATGGCATTGCTATCCCATCGATGGTCACTTCTCCTCTACCCACTTCTCCTCTAATGAACCCACCTCAAATCTTCAGTTTTCAATCTACTTAATTGAAAACCCTTAGACTCTAGCATATGCCTCCATTGCTCCAACTGATTGTTAACTCCATCCCTTATTCATCAATGAGGATAATATCATATGTAAATAGCATGCACTATGGCACCTCATCTTGGATCTCTTCAGTGAGTTCCTCCATAACAGTAGCGAAAAGAAATAGGCTGAAAGCTATTCTATAATGAAATCCACTAACAACTAGAACGTCATGGGTGTCACCTTCTGATATTCAAACAATCATTATTACTCCCTTGTACATATCCTTCGTAGCTTAGATCTATGTAACTGACTTTCTTTTCTCCTTCAAGCACCTCCATAGCACTTTACATAGTATTTTATTATATTCTTTCTCTAGGCCTATGAGCACCACATGGGGATCTTTCTTCCACCCTGTACAATTACATAAGCTTTCCAAGGAGGTGGATTGCCTCCATTGTTGATCTTCTTGACTTACAACTAAATTGGTTCCCTGAATTTGAAACATTCTTCCTCAACCTTCACTCAATCACCTCTTCCCATAACTTCATGGTGCGGCGAAGCAGTTTTATATATCTATAATTGTTACTATTTTGGATATCTCTTTTATTCTTAAAGAGGGGAAAGATTGTGCTAAATTCCCATTTACTAACCATTTTTATAGTCCTAAGAATGGCGTTAAAAAGCTCTGTTAACCACTTTAGCCCCTTTTCAACCATACACTCCACACTTCTAGAAAAATTTGGTATGGGCCCACAACCTTTTCACTAGGCATCTCCCTTGGGGCCTCATTAATCTCTTCTTTGCTAATAGGGTTATAACATTGCAACTATTGCTACCTCTCACCCTGTCTTTGTTGCCTCCTCTGTGGGTGCTCTACCATTTTCCCATTGAAGAGTTCCTACAAGTACTTTTTCCATGTTTCGTTTATTTCGACTTCTTGTACTAGGAATTTGTCATTTTCATCCTTAATACAACTTACGTTACCCAAGTCTCTTGTTCTTCTTTTTCTAATCCTTGCTAACTTAAAGACCTCCTTCTCACACTCCTTAGTCTTAAGTTTCTAATATAACTTCTCATAAGCTATGTTCTTGGCCACAACAATGACTTTCTTTGCTACTTTTTTTGAAGACTTATATATAACTTCATTCACTTTTTTTTCTTCCCTGGTTCTAATATCAAAAGTAGCGCATNNNNCTTGTTTCTCCTTGACTTTCTCCTTCACCTGATCATTCCACCATCAAGGTCCTTCTATTCTGCCTCCACCGCATGTCCTAATGCACTCTTTCATGGCTACTGACATTTGGTCTGCATCCTCTACTTGTTTAATTTCCAACTTCCTTTTGTCTTAACCTTCTTCAATAACTTTATTTCATTCCCTTTCATTAGATCCATCATCTAACTGTTGTATCTCCAATAGAATCTTGTCCCGTTTTGAACTTCTAATCTCCACATCTATAACCAATTACTTGTGTTGCATCCCCAAATATTCACTAGGTATCACTTTACTACTTTACGCATCCTTTCATTGTTGGTTTTAATTAAAAAGAAGCAAATATGAGTCTTCGTGTTTTCGCTTCTATAAGCCACCAAGTGATCTTTCTTCTTAAAATGAGAGCTTACAATCATAAATTTATATGAAACTGTAAAGTTCAAAATTGAAACCCCACTGTTGTTTCTTTCCCTATAACCAACAACCTCATGCATCATATCAAACCCATCTTCTTTTCTCCCAATATGCCCATTAAAGTCGCCTCCTAAAAAAATTTCTCAGTCTCAGTTATAATTTGAATAACCACGTCCAAACCATCCCAAAATTATTTCGTAAAATCATCTGCCAAATAGGTTTTAGGTAAAAGAACACTAACTATATTGAGGATATCTGACCCTACCACTAACTTAATAGTCAAAATGCGGTCATTATTACACCTCCCCTCGACAACTTGGTTTGCCAACTCCTTATTAACTAGAATACTGAGTCCTTTTTTAGCTTCGTTAAACCCCGAGTCTTAGAGCTTATACCCATCAATTTCTTTAATTTTAACTCTCACCCACTTAGCCTCTTGAACACAAGCTGTATCAATCCCATGTCTATGTAACAAAATGCATTTTTATAAATATATGCTTACAAAAAATAAAAAGAACATTTGACAATAATAATCAGTACTTTAGGGTTGTTGGACCATATTAATCTCATTTTTAATGTTGGATACCAACTGTTTGTACTTTAAGATGTTTTTATTTCAACATCAAGTTTGAAGGTGTGTTTACTTGCACATACAAGTGCATATTAAACATAAGTCACTGCATACACTTGAAAATATTGCATTTTAAACATATGTATTTACATACTATTGTAAAGTTATTACATCACACTGATTAAACACAGCTGTAAACTCAGTTTTGGTATTAAAAGGTTAAAGATGGCCAAGTATGGATGGGTACTATCCAATATTAAAGTTGGAATTATTATCATCCAGCACCCTCAAAGCGCATATTATTATCACCCAGTATAAAATTTAAAGTTAATATTGACTCTAAAATTTTTATATTGCAAAACTTTCTGGGCATCTTGTAATTTGGGCCCCTTCTCTATCTAAAATGCTGCTTTGCTCATGCAAACTAGCATGACTAAACCCAATTGGAAAGAAAATTTGCAATGACAACAAGTAAGTTGACACATCAATGAAACTAAAAAACTCACTACACATGATTTAGACAACTAATTAAACGCTAATCAAGCTTTATTCCTAGACGTGCCATATATACTACTAATCCGAATCGTAATTTAGGCACGCTTAAACCAAATAAGAAAAACAAGATCATTTAACAACACAATTAATTCAAAATATGAAAACTACTCATCAACTCATAGCCAAGAAAGGTGCAATATAATTAATCTTGATGTCACAGGGCACACAGAAATTCTCAAGAAATTTAAAGCCAAATTTTGAGGCTTTAATAACTACTAATCTGATCCCTCGTAAGGGAAATTTGATAACTTCAAAAATGAGGTTCAAACCATAACTTGAAAGAGAGAGAAAAGCAAGCATGGAGATTTGAGAGAACAAAAGAGTGGTTAACGATAGACAGTAATTAAAGGGAAAACATACGAATTCCAAGCATGAACAAACAAAAACAAGAGACTTTAAGCTTGAATTGAAGCAAACAAAAAAATAGCATGAACGAAAAGAAAAGGTTTTGCAAGAGATCAAAAGAGAAATAGCATGAAATCATAAAAGAATTGAGCATCAATTAAAAATTAAATGGACTTTAGGGTGGACACTAGAGAGAAACTACACTAACTCTAAGACTAATCTACTCTAAAATCAAAACTAAAACCTACTTGAAAATAAATATGAGAGGAGCGAATATTCATAGACCCAATACTGCGGATATTCATAGACCCAATACTGCAAGTCTGGCATCGTTGCACCACCTCCTGAGACAAGTTTAAAAATAGCAGCACAATAGTGAACCCCAGAGGACAACCGCGTTTTGGCATGGTTTGCGAGCACTCAGCCCGTTTTAGGTGGAGCAAGGGTCGGTCGCTGGTAGACCTAGTTGTGTTTTTCTGGGAATCGATCTTGGCTTATTGGGACAAAAGTAGTTCTGTGTGAACCGATACCTTTCTCAAAATAATTGGTTCACCAACAAATGGTCCAGTTTAGGAAGAGTTCAGTTCAGTTCTTGTGAAGTTAGATTGGTCCACAGTTCTTGCTTAATTCTTCAATGCCTCGTGCGATTTCATGCCCTTTTTGAGTTCCCAAGCTATTTTGATTTTCACCTACATCTTCAACCCAATTTTCTCCATTTATTTATTTCGCTTATTTCTTACAAAACTCACAGAACAAACACAAAATGCCCTCAAATAACCATTACTAACAGTTACTATATATAGGTGACAAGGATATTTGATTTGTATGATTTTGGAGTTAATAGGAAGTGGAGTTAAATCAATGTTTTCGCAGTTTTGTGACAAGACAGAAGGATGAGTGACTCCAGGGAATAAAAAGATTAGTAAGACTGTCCAAAAAGCAAAGGTTCGTAAGGCTTCTCTTACTCTATCGAAAATGTTTACCTTGTGAATGATCTTGGATTCAATCTTCTTAGCATCTCACAACTGTGTGATACAGGCAATAGACCCAGATGTGATTTCTTTGAATGTGTCATGTCTAACCTTGAGATTGGAGAAATAACTCTCTCTTAGAGATTACAACATATCAGGGGACATCGAAACCACCAACCCCCAATTTAGGCCTATTCTTGAGCCCCTCTATCACTATTGGCAGCCTCCCTGAGCTTCTATCCTACATTTTCTGGTACCACTATGCCACTTCCTCCAAAGGTTAAAGAATTAACCGCATTTCTCTATGAGATATAAACTTTGTTAGTTTCTAGTTTAATTGAATTATTTTCAGCAAATTATAATTAGCCACTGACAAAGTCCGGATAGGTTGCCTACAATACACCCC
>NCQV01003556.1:0-10665 GCA_002740545.1 Lophocereus schottii | reverse complement strand
AATTAAAGAATATTACATTAATCTCAAAGGGCATTATAGTAAACTTAAAAAAGACATTTTAGTAAAACTCCATAATAAAACAAAAACAGTGCCGCCATCATCAACCCGAATTGACACCCCTACCTAGGACAACAAACAAAAGCAAATTAAAACTATCATCATAATACTTGAAATACAAGATAAAATTCGCCTGAAATTCATCTTAAATCTGTGACAAACATCAGCAATGAAAAGAAAGCAAATGAACAACTGCCAACCTACTTAGGGTAATGCCCTTATCTCTGTGTTTTGACTATTTGCATTCTTCAGCTTTTGTAATTCGTTACAGGGTACGCTCAAGAATAGGATCATTCTCATAAGGCATGCCCCTTATATTGAATAGCCAACATTTTTTTGGGTACTCTAATCTATTCTCTTATGGGTTCTCCTATACCCATTTGGAAAATATTATTTTCGATATTTTTAGATGTGTATAATAATATATTATCAACTAAAATGGTAAGCTTACTTCAGATAAGTTTTCAAACATGATATGTCTCAAACAACAACTATATCATATTCTTGTAAGTACGTGCTCTCACTTATATGAATGGTTTTGTTACTAGGCTCAAACAACATGTAAGCAAATGCACGTGCTTCAAATGTACAATATAATTCACCCCTCTTGATGAGATAAACAAAATACCAATAAGCATTTTAAGGGGCCCACCTAACTCATAAAAATGAGCGCTAAGGATACTATATTTTTACTTTAGATCTGCCCGACTTTCAAATTGACAGAATGCAACTATGATAAGTACAAGAATTGAATAGAGATTTTGGCCCTCTTGTCAAACCCCTTGACATAACTTTTTTAAAAAAGCCAAAAATTTTCAAAAGGTTTGGCTGTCTCTCACATGAGCTTAAATTGTCAGGTTTCTCCTATCTTCTTCTGCACCCATACCTATTTCTATAATCTAATTGATAAAAACATAGAGTCAATATGTGCGAGAACATTTAGTATAATGAATGTCTCATGGGCAGCTAGAAGGCGTGGGTCCATATTTATGATATGTACAACTAGGGTTTTATAACCAATAGTTACAACTATGTACCAAATTTAAAATATTATACTCAAGACCAAGTATGGAATTTTTTAAGATCCTTTGACCCTACCCAAGAAATATAAGACAAAATCTTCTAAATTGTTATAAATCAAGATTAAATTATCTTTCTATCCTCCCTAAAGGTGTTCATCCCATAATTGTAAATTTAATAAAAGACAACGTTGCTTTATTAGAATTAACTTTCGAATACAATGTATGGTACCAACAAAATAGGAATATAGAATAATCTCAAATAACTTACTACACGAGTGAAGATGGACAATAGAGAATGAAATACTCTAAGAAAAACAAATTCAAGAATATTATATTAATCTCAAAGGGCATTATAGTAAACTTAAAAAGGACATTTTAGTAAAATTGCATAATAAAACAAAAGCGATATCGCCATTATCAACCCGAATTGACACCCCTACCTAGGGCAACAAACAAATAAAAATTAAAACTATCATTATAATACTTGAAATACAAGATAAAATTCGCCTGAAATTCACCTTAAATTTGTGGCAAACATCAGCAACGAAAAGAAAGCAAATGAACAATTGCCAACCTACCTAGGCTAGTGCCTTCATATCTGTGTCTTAACTATTTGCATTCTTCAGCTTTTGTAATTTGTTATAGGGTACGGTCAAGAATAGGAACATTCTGATAAGGCATGCCCTTTATATTGAATGGCCCCACTACAAGAAACACTGCAATTTGTGACTGTCTTTTTGTGACCGCTTGAAAATAGTCACATTTTGTGACTAATTTTATGACCAATAGAAGGCCGTGAAAAATTTATAACCGCAAGTTAAGTACTATGAAATACAGTCACATTTTATGACCGATTTTCACACCAATATCAATTCAGTCATAAATTTTAATTTTTCAAAAATTAACAAACTTTTTCATTTAACTTAAAAATAAGGACTTATTTTTATTAAAATCTGAGACCGATTTTGTGACTATTTCAAAATAAAATTCGATCACAATACTAGTCAATAACAAAACCTAAACCTAATTTGTTCTTATCTCTCACATCCTAACTCCCTCATCCCTTCGCTAGCTCGACACTCCCCCAACCCCCGCGCCCCCAGATCGCTCCCGACTTCTCCTCTCTCTGGCTCCATCGTCGCTGACCCTCCTCTCTCTGGCTCCATCGTCACTAGCGTGTGCAGTCGCCAGTCGCGGTGCCCTCTCGCGCATCCATCATCGCTGGCGTCAGCACAATCCTCTCTTGTGCTTCCATCGTTGCCGGCGTGCTCCCCTTGTCAGTTTTGTTTCACCGGCGCCAGCCTAAAGCCCAGATCCGTCTGTCTCCAACTGAACTGTAAGTATGGTTTTGAAGCTTAAGTTTGGATTTGAATCCTCTATCATGGTCTTCGATGTTTTGAACAGTCATGGAGTTTAGTGTTTGTTCATTGTGGTATTTGCTCAAAATTCAATTTTTCTTGCATCCTATTATTGTGGTCCTTGCTCAAAATTCGATTGTGGGTGGCTTAATTTACAATTTTATTGCCATTATGTTTAATTGCGTAGAAATCTTGATTTATTCTTGGAGTTGCAATTTCTCAGTTATGTATTAGTTGGTTCTCAGGTTGGTTCTAAATTCTCTGTTATGTTTTCGTTGGTTCTGAATTCTCAGTTATTCTTTTCGTTGGTTCTCAGGTTACTATAACTGGGTTATAGCTTGTGTAATTGATCTAGAAGTAACAACTGGTGTATCGTTGGTGTATTGCTGGCATCTCAACTGGTGTTTTTCAGTGATTACGTGTGTTTGTCAGCTTACATATAATCCTTAGCATGTTAGAGCATGATTCATCTAGAAGTAACAATTGAAAGTGCTTCTAGAGGTAACGACTAAAATATTTATTTCTTTTATGTAGCCTGATAAGTACGTCAACACCATTTTTGTGCCAAGAAACGGTGAAATTCCAGCAGATTTGAATGCCTTAAGGAGCCAGGGAATCCGTGTTG
This sequence comes from Lophocereus schottii, assembly GCA_002740545.1. Lineage (NCBI taxonomy): Eukaryota > Viridiplantae > Streptophyta > Magnoliopsida > Caryophyllales > Cactaceae > Lophocereus > Lophocereus schottii. Next base: position 7,603 of record NCQV01003556.1, on the reverse strand, counting down.
TGGTAAGCAGGCATGTATGTTAAAGAATTTTAGATGGCATGGCTATGACATTTACAGTATCCAAGCTCATGACCTCTCAAATGGGTTCTTGTTGCATACCCCACAACCCGCCTAACTCGAACACTAACCAAAAGAAAAATGAGAAATTGAGAGACAAAAAAAAAAAACAAAAAAAGAAAAAGAAAAAGAAAAAGAAAAACCCGGAAGAGCACGAGATTATTTTTTCAGTGAGTGATTGCGTTCATTTACATTCATACTCTGTCCCGTGGTCCATTTATCCTAATTTGGGTGATACATATTTTATCACTTCCATAAAATCTAGGTGAGTGCAGGCTAGGACATTCGGTATTTACTGATATACCAATTTCCTTGAAACAGCTTTCCCATTATGCTGCTTAATGCCTGTCCTCACTTTTTTGCAGATCACCGTTGATTCTGTTAATGATCCCAAAGCTGGTATTTTCTTCGACCCCAAGTCGCCAATACAAACCTCGGTAGATTTTCTAAAGAGGGAGCGAGAGCGCTTATGTGATGGGATCATGGGAAAGCATTTCTGAGGGGGGATTCATAATTGTAAGCATCATTTGGCTTTTTTTCATTAAGCTTTGTGAACATGAATGTGCTATAAATGTTTCATACCTGTGCTGATATATATATATATGTGTGTGCGTGTGTGTGTATTCATTTTGCACATGAACAGGGAGGTCCAAAGGCATCATTTGATGAAGCTTTGAGTCGGTTCTTTTCAACATTGAAAGGCGGAGCATCCACAAAATAGGGCATGGATTCTTGCTCTGGTGCTTTACTGGTTATTCTGCCCAGGATGGTAAGTTTGCCTGCAATACAGACTGATAGATTCCACCATGTGTGTTTTCCTCTGCTCTATTGTACTCTTCAAAAATGGGTAAGAGCAAGACCAAGATAGTGAATTTGCAACTAGTAGTAGGTTTTACTGTGAATATTGAGCTACTCTATCAAATTCAATTGCAACACTATGTCTTCTAGGGTTGTAATAACCTGCTTGGAAAAAAAGAGCATTCATAGCAAATTCATGCAGCATTTACAATGAAGATTTGAATACGCATGCATATGTTCAGAGTGTAACAAAAACCACACCTTCACAAATAGGAAGGTTTTAGCTTTTGCGTCTCTCTTTATAAAAATTCATTTTATATAAATAAAGATGAAAGCTCTAGAGTTTGGACTTCCATGCTTTATCCCTTTGGTAACAACCTCCAATTGAGCAGCCTATGTTTCAAGAATTTGTGTAGGTGACATAGGCTTGAATTTCATTTATTCTCCTTATTGGCTAATATATTGATCCTTGTTGCCATGTTTTGGTGATTAGAATTCATAAATTGTTACCAAATAAATATTAGTATCTTTATGTTAAGAATTAATGTTCGAGAAAATTCATATATCATCACTGTCAAAGACCAATAATTGATTTATTGACATCAAAAGAAGAAAAAACCAATAATTGATTTTCATGAAAATGAAACTAGGTTATAGCTTGTGTAATTGAGTAGAAATCTTGGTTTATTCTTGGAGTGACAATTTCGTGAGTTAGATTATCGTTGCTAACCTAATCACTGGTTCCAACCCGTGTTCGATTGATTTGTGAATAAGTTGGACATTACTTCACCCTTTTCGACCCTCTTAAGTTGCTATTTCACTATTAAACTCATCCCTTGTTCAGAAGTTGTTGGGTTTAGCATCTTGGTTTGAGCACTTCATCTTCTAGGCTTTCAAATGGAAGGTTGAGTTTCTTCGTTTTGTTTATTCTTGTGCCTTGGTTTGACTTTTGATTCATGCTAGTTTATTTTGTCAATCACATCAGGGTAAAAAGATTTTGCTTTTAAGGGCTTATACAAATTATAATGACTAATATCAAGGTTGGACTACAAGAAGTACCTGTGTGATTTTGCTTAATTTACCATTTGGCTTTGATGTATTGTAAATTCTCTATGCATAGCTAGAGTATTACGTATATATGAGTTTTAGTTGAATTAAACTTATTTTTCCTAAGTTGGGCTAAACTACCCACAATCAACCCACAATCTACTCCCTGCTCTTACTTGCTTGATTCAACATAACTAGAATGAAGGCATTGAAATTGTAAATTACACTACCCACAATCTACTACCTGCTCCTACTTGCTTGATTCGAAAATGGCCCACTTGTAATGATTTTGATTTTTTGCTTATATGATTTCTATTGGCATGTGTCTCAACATTCTTGCTCTTTTGCGTAAGTATAATGGTGCGGTAGCTTCTCTAGGTGAATAATGCTCTTCGTAGTTAAATTTTGCACTTGGGATGGATATGGTTGGTTTTTGCCTTTACACACTGGGTTCATCGGGGAAGAAAAGGAGATGCAACTTTGATAGCATATATAACCAATGTGATATTTTAGTTATGTGATAGTTAAACAACGCAATCTTCAAATTAAAATGTACCCCAGGTACTGTTTGGTGTGCGGATATTCATTGGATGATACTCCACATTGGGATTGGAAATTCACTTTCAATATTAAAATTTGTTTTGTGGTTTCTCACTATGCTGTTAATACATGAGATATTAGAAAATAACTTAAAATATGGGTAATTCGCATCTTCGGGGAACTTTTCTTTCAACTCGAAATGTCATTTTATATTTCCTCCTAGCATTTTCATTTCCTTCCAACAACTTCTGCCTATCCACCCTTATTCATTTAATAATTAATGTTTCGGGGACCTTTTCATTTAATAATTAATGGTTTAGATTTAATCTTTTTTGGCATATTGTTTATGATTTCGATTTTATTTAGAATTAGCTCTGTCTCTCTCCTCCCTTATATACAAGCACTCATATTTTTTTGTGTGTACATACATTTGATACAGCTCGCAGTTGACCAATATAAGTGATTAAACGTTGAAGTTGTTTGATCGTGAAGGTGTATTGTAGAGGTATATAATTCTATCCAATGCAAGTATGTATACTATTACGCACATAACTATGAAGTAGTTATTATGAAGGAACGGCTTAGTGACCTATCAACAATTTATGTGATCTTTTTGGTATGACTCAATAATGCATTTTATCATGAAGTCCAGCCAATTGTACTGTGATTGTATGATGGTTTACATGTTGTGTGTTTGGTTTTTTGTCTACATGTGGTTGTTATTAGGTGTGAAAACTATGGTTTCATATAAGAAGCTATAATATCATTAATATACGCCTAAAACATGTAAGGCTCAATATTTGGATATTTATTTGACCAAAGACTCAATTATGAAGCTCCTAAGCTAATGTACCTTATATGCCATAAAGATTTAGGATAGTCAAATTAATGTTATTCTAGTAGATGAACTTACTAGTATGGCCCAATAATGCATTTTATATTGTGATTGTATGATAATTTACAAGTTGGGTGTTCGGTTTTCTATCTGCATGTGGTTGTTAAGTGTGAGAATTATGCTTTGATATAAGAAGCTATGAGCACTTTGATACATTTGTTATGTGTATTATGCTGTTTAATTTAATATGCTATACTATTATTAATAGTTGAAAAAAAACTAACGAAATAACTTATTCTAACTTAAACAAAATATGAAAATTCCGAAGCATCGTAGGTGGATGGTTAATAGACTTTTTCCCAATAGAGGTGGATTAACACCTGAGTTTGTGACGGGGGTTAATGAGTTTGACATGTTTGCAAGAAACCTTCCTATGTATTTGAGGGAGAAAGTATATAGGTGTCCTTGTGCGAAGTGTGAGAATACAAAATTCCTACCACCGGAAGAAGTTAAGGTTCATCTATATAAGAAAGGGTTCACTAGTGAATATTGGTATTGGACATCACATGGGGAACTTCAACCCCCTAAAGGTGAAGAAGCAAACATGCATCATAGTCCACCTAGTATTTCTTCCGAAAATCATGCTATGTCCAATGATGCATGTCACACAATGGTTGAAGACGCTTTTAATCAACATATTCCAGAACCTCCTAATCCAGATGCACAAGGGTTTTATGATTTGTTAAATGCATTACAATGTCCTTTGTGGGATGACTGCACTAATCATTCTGAGTTATCAGTTGCTCTTAGATTGATGAGTATTAAATTCGAGCACAATATGTCACAGAGTTGTTTTAATGAAGTTGTACAACTTATGAATGAAGCATGTCCATCTAAGAATTATGTGCCGAGTAAGTTCTCCGATACAGAAAAGTTAGTGAGAAAATTGGGGCTCACTTCCGTAAAGATAGATTGTTGTGTTAATGGTTCTATGTTGTATTATAAAGATGATGCACATCTACAACAATGCATTATTTTCCTATCATTCCTAGGCTCAAAAGATTATTTGCGTCTTATAGTTCTGCTCAGCATATGAGATGGAATTTTGAAAATCCTCGAGAGCCCGGTGTTTTATGTCATCCATCTGATGGAAAAGCATGGAAGCATTTTGATAGAACTTGGCTTGATTTTGCCTCTGAGCCACGTAATGTTAGACTTGGCTTATTTGCTGATGGTTTCTCTCCATTTTTATTACAGTACACAAAGCCCTATTCATGTTGGCCGATCATTCTAACTCCTTACAATCTCCCTCCAGAAATGTGTATGAGTACACCTTATATGTTTTTGACTTGCATTATTCCTGGTCTGAAAAATCCCAAGGCCAATGTAGACGTATATCTACAACCTTTGATAGATGATTTGAAAACCTTATGGAATGAAGGTGTCCAAACATATGACATTTCTAGGAAGGAAAATTTTCAAATGAGGGCTGCATTGACATGGACTATTAATGACTTTCTTGCATACGGCATGTTGTCTGGGTGGAGTACGCATGGAAAATTAGCTTGTCCAATTTATATGTCCTCATCCAAATCCTTTTGTTTAGAGAATGGAGGGAAGCCAATGTTGTTTGATTGTCATAGACAATTTTTGCCAATGGATCATGAATTTAGGAGGAATAAGGATGCATTTATAAAGAACAAAAGTGAAACTAGTAGGCCTCCTACTAGACTACATGGGGAAACAAGATGGCAAACTGTGTAACACCTTCCTAAGGTGACTGAAAATGGACCTTTTGTCATTGAGGGTTTTGGACAAGTTCACAACTGGAACAAACAAAGTATATTTTGGGAATTGCCATATTGGAAGACTAACTTACTTCGGCACAATTTGGATGCTATGCATATAGAGAAGAATGTATTTGATGCTATTTTCAACACAGTTATGGATATAGATGGCACAACAAAGGACAATATCAAAGCAAGAATGGGCTTGAAATTATATTGTAGGCGCAAAAAATTAGAGCTTAAGGAGTTGGCTAATGGCAAAATTGTGAGACCAAAGACAAAATTTAGCTTTTCAATGTAGGAAAAAAAGGCTATTTGCCAGTGGATGAAGGATTTCAGAATGCGAAATAATTATTCATCATATTTAGCTAAATGTGTGGATGTTGATAAGACCAAGATAAGTGGTTTGAAGAGTCATGATTGCCATGTGTTCATGCAATCATTACTTCCAATTGCATTCAGTGCACTTACTGAACAAATATGGAAGCCTCTTACTGAACTTAGCCAAGTCTTTAGAGACTTATGCTCAACAGTGTTGCACGAGGAGAAACTGTCCCAAATGAAAAAGAATATTATTGTGACCTTGTGCAAATTAGAGCATATCTTCCCTCCTGGTTTCTTCAATTGCATGGAGCATTTGCCTGTACACATGGCTTATGAAGCAAAATTAGGAGGACCAGTCCAATTCCCTTGGATGTATCCTTTTGAGAGGTAAATTTTTATTATTTTATACACAACTTCTTGAAATATTTTCAGAATTAAATTACATTTGCTAACATATATGTCAAATTATATCGTAGGTTTTTGGGCTTATTAAAGAAAATGGTGCAGAATAAGGCCCGTGTAGAAGGCTCAATATGTGAGGCGTACATTAATCTTGAAACATCTCACTTTTGCACATACTATTTCGCATCTAATGTACCATGTATGCGGAATAGAAATAAAAGAAATGAGGATGAAGTTGAGCAGGATGATACACAACCAACTTTATCGGTTTTTCATCCACAAGGTCGTCCCAATGGGCGGGTAACACCGCTGTGGTTGAATGATAAAGAATATAATGTTGCTCATCTTCATGTTCTACTAAACTGCGAGGAAGTACAACCTTATATTGGGTTAGTTATTAATATTTTATATTTCAATATATTCTTTCAAAACATATTTAATACGTACTTAACCCTAAAAAGGAGTGCTGCACTTGGAAGCTTCTTCACTCAAGAAAAAAGAGAAGACAACCCATACCTTTCTGATCAATAGGTTGACGCTTTAATCGCAACACAATTTGCTTCTGGGTTTAGAAATAATGTAAGTTGATGCTAACATATTACTTCGGTAAGCTATTAAATTAATATATATATATATATATATCTCTCTCTTACTTAGTTGAGTAATTAAATTATGTTTTCTTATTTATTAGGTGGATATGATGCAAATGTATGATACAGAACGTCATCGATATTTGTGTCAGTTAGCATTGGGACCTCTAAGCCTTGCGAACACATGGCCTATGTATATAGTCAAGGGTTATAAGTTCCACACAGAAGCTTGGAATGACGACAAAAAAACTTATAACTATGGAGTTTGTGCTAAAGGAGCTGGAGAAGGTGGCGTTGAAAATGATTTCTATGGGATTCTGAAAGATGTAGTTGAGATTGAATATCCGGGAGAGTCAATCAAAAAGTGTGTTTTATTTAGTTGTCACTGGTTCGACAACACCCCTAATAGTGGTACAAAGGTGCATAAAGATTTTGGTATTGTAGAGATTAAACACACTCGAAGATATAAGAAATATGATCCGTTCATATTTGCAGATTTTACAACTCAGGTGTATTATGTGCCATATCCGATGAGAAGAAGAAACAACCAAGATTGGTGGGTGGATATAAAAACTACTCCTAGATCTAGAATGGATAGCAAGTACACATTGCAACGTGCTTATCAAGAGGAGAGTGTGTCTGATGCTACTACTATATTAGATGATGTTCAAATTGATAACCTCTGGGATGATGGATATGAAGAAGTTGATATAGATGTTACACTAATGACTCATCAAAATGAAGAGGATGAGGAGGGAGAGGAGGACGAGGAGGAGGAAGAAGAAGAAGAAGAATTTGCTGATGAGGATGATACCGAAGTTGAAGATGATGTAGAGCTTGAAGGTGATGAAGATGATGAGGATGATGATGAGTAGTCATTTGTTATAATTTTCATGATTAGTAGTCATTTGTTATAATTTTGATGATTATAATTTTAATGTTAGTGAAGACAATTTTGTTTTCTTTGTGATAGTCTTATTTATGTATGTTTGTATGATTTTATGTTAATTTCCAAGAGTATCTATCATGTTTGTGATTTCTATATTTGACAATTACCAATTTTGTGTTTATTTGTTTATGAATTTTTTTCCTATGAAAGATGTCGGAGAAAAGTCGTCCCAAGAAAAAGTTTCACTTTTACTTCTTCTCAAAGGACTCCCGCATCTACTCCTTCACCTACCATTGCCCCTACCATAGATCCCACCCAAAATTTCATCCCTACA
>NCQV01003509.1:0-12558 GCA_002740545.1 Lophocereus schottii | reverse complement strand
GGTGTTTTCCACGTAAAAATTGTGTGTGCTTTATTTTCGCATTTATTACCTTGAGTTTCGCTACTGAACCAATTGAGAACAACTTCTGCAAACAAGGCATAAGGTTGTTTGTGATTTACAAACAATCTCTGCAATCAAGTGCTGCGGTTGTTTGTCAGTTATTTGGCGCAAATCGGCCACCACAATTCACCCCCCTCTTGTGGTTGTGTACTCGTGGAATTCAACACCATTATTATCTAGACAATTATCAAAATCTTCATCTAGTTGAAGATGCTCTGGATCCCCTTTTTTAAATAATTCGTGAAGATATTTCTTTCCTTATTCTGATAAAAATTTTCTAGCTCCAATATCAAAGACATAATCAAAGACATCTTCAGAATTACCTCCTTCTAGCTTCATGTATTTAATGAACTCATTATGATAGGTGAAAGTCGTATTTTCGCAGTGTATTACTGTTACTCCTTGTGTGATCAATGCCCACATTTGATGGTAAATATTGAAAAAACCAATGGCTATTGCTTAAGTAGGATCAGTAACCAACTCCTGTCATTTCAGAAATCAATGTTGTTATTGATCTTTAGGATCATCTAAATCAACTAGTTGAACTCGATAATAGGCTGACTTGACTTTTCTATTTTCATACTTAATTAATTCACAATGGACCTCCACACATAGGCATGTCTTGTGTGAGATTTTTGGTTGATCATCAGAAGGTGTGAGAATTTAATGGATCCTTTTGAACATGCACTGTTGAAACTCTATTAGTCTTGAGAAAAATAGGAACTTCAGATTTGGGATTTCTATAAGATAAACTACCATTCCATATTCCTAGGCTTTCACGACTGGGTTATTTGGAGAGATTGTATTTGCTAGAAAACTAAAACCACAAACTTTAGACCTATTAGAAATGTAGATTATAGTACTCCATGATTCCCAAATATCATAGGAATAACTATGATAATAGTCCATGCAGGTAGAATACCACTCATTGAACCATTTTTCTTGAACATGAGAACTTATTTTTTCTTGGAAATCATAAGGACACTTTAGGTAATTAATTTGTAACTTTAGAAGGAAAAATCTTTGGGTTATTAGGTAACCAGAAGACAACAGACCAAAATATCATCTACTTTTTGTAAGGAATTCCAAATTATTCATAAGGACTTTACTAGAAGGAGAAACGTGTTCTAGTAGTAATGGCATTTCATATTGGATTTTCTCCTTTCCGAACAGGAGTTCTGCTATGATGATCACCATTGATGAGTTCTCAAGTTAAACTATCTGCCAGAGAGTTCTTCGATCCCTATATATGTTTAATAGAGAAGAAAAACTGGTTAAACCATAATTGCCAATGCAGGAGTCGCCCTTGCGCTTGCATATTTGATAAATTCTTTTTCACAAAATCAAGTATTCCTTTGCAATTAGTTCGAATAAAAAAAGGTTTTGGCGCCAAAAAAATGAATAATTTTTCAATTCCCCTTTTGACTGTAAGGATTTTTTTTTCTATTGTGGGATGGTTATATTATGCTTTATTAAAACTTCCGCTAGAATATTTGCAGAGTTTTTCTCCTACTTTGATTTTGAGTACTGTACTCCAGTGCTCATTGCTGGCATCTATCTCAAGAATTAAATCATTTCCTTTGTTAGGTAAATTAAGAGCATGAAGATTTTTACACACTTTTTTGAAGTTTTGAACAATCTTAGAATCAGTAGGGATCTATGTCGAACTTATTTTTTTCTTGAGTTTCTGCTACAATGGCTTTCCCAGTTAAGCTAAATCTTTGAAATCTGAAGCATAGGTAAGGCATGCAAGCAAGTTTTCTAATTGCTTCCTATCTTCAATCTTTTCAGGGAAGTTTTTAATTTTTTTTCTAGAATATACTTTTGTAGAATGATTTGTTCAGCTTTTATCTCTAAACCTAAAAACTCAATCTCTCGTTCACAGTATAAATGCACTTGTTCTTACCAAGTATAGTATTATGATCAATATATCTTTGGGTGATAGCTAAGACATCATTTTAGTGCTGTTCCATGATTTTGAAAAAGACGAGGCTATCATCAATGTAAACTAAATAGCAGCGATTAAGGTCTTTGAAAATGTTATCCATTTTTTTTTGGAATATTTGATGTGCACTTTTTGGCCAAATGACATTACTATCCATTCATGATGTCCTTCAGGAGCACTAAATGTAGTTAAAGGAATGCTTTCTTCATTCATTTTTATATGCCAGTATCGTCATTTGCAATCCATTTTCTAGAATCACGAGGCTTCTTAAATTCTTTTGAAAAGGATTGTTCTGTTAGGAATATAATAACCATCAAAGATAATATTGTCATTAAGCTTTTTGTAATTCATTATCATTCTAGCTTTTCCTCTTTTCTGTTCAGCATGATTTCTTACCATAAAAGCGAGACTGGTGTGAGGACTCTTGCTATTTCTTATTAATCCTTTATTCAGAAGTTCTTTGATTTGTTAATCAAGTTCTTGAATGTCTTGGTGTGTATACACCATTTTTTAACTGGAATAATAGTATTAGGGTTCAACAAAGTAAATATTTGCAAATGTCTTATCTTTGTCCCAAAATTTTAGAGGATTATTAAAGTAGAGTTTTTTTACATAATTTCTATTATTGTTCAACAATCTATTCTTTAACAGATAACTTAAGTAATGAGATTGTTAGTACTACCTCACGTTGTGCAGACATTACGTTCTCACTAAGCTGGTTGTGTGTAAACTCAATTTTTTATAAGTGTAAGCCTTGCTTAATTTTTTAATAGGAACTAAGTGACCATTACTTATCAATATTATTTGGTTTATGGTCTATGTGGATGGAAAATATAATCTCTGAAAATTATTTCCAATAATCATATCATGAGAGGGTTGATCAATAGACCATAGGACTATTATAAAGCATCAGACTCATCCTTAACCCTTCTATGACTTCTTTGCAACTCATTATGCTATTGTTAGCTATCCTTACTTGTCAAGAATTCTTAACTTTCTTCCACATGAATATGGAAATAAAGACCTTTATCGAAAATAGACAGAACAACCACTATTTATATAAGCACACAATTCATATTTATTATATCACTCTAAACATATATTTATTGGGATATAGATGCTATCAAGATTTATATTAGTAACTTCATAGCACATTTCCATAGTCACATTCTTAACTAATTCATCTTCATAGATTGTCTCACTAATATTTCTTATTTTGTACCTAATGACTTTTTTATCTAGACTCTTACTTTAGACTACACTGCGTCTTACATGCATGTTCAAAACTCATTCCACTCATTTCATTATCATGTTTATAGTATCCTCTTCTTTAGAATCTTCTTTAGTTGTCGAAGACCCTTCTCATCATTCTGACCTTGCACTCATGCTTATTAATAATTGGGCTTTAATGGTGATTTTACCATTTTTATTAATTTTTATTACATTTTTCTTATTAATTTTTGTAGGGTTGGTAAAGATAGATATCCATTAACTACTAGTTTTTATCTTCTGAGGATTGCATTTGATCCTCTTGATTTTTTGCATAGGGGTGGGACTTTCAAATTTTTCTACCTCTATAATTATTCCCTTAGTTTTTGAATCTATGGTATTATCTAATTTGTAGATAATTTTCCAAAACATTCTTAGTGGGCATCCTCATCTTTTCATACATTCCAACTGTTTTTATCGTAAGAGATAAGAAGCTTTTAGCAAATTTATCCTTTATGCTTACAGAATATTCAGGTTGACAAGTGAACTCTACTGATCCATTACATAAATTGATTTTAATCCCTGTTGATAATTTGATTATTAAATTTGGTATGCCTAATATCACAGAAAGCATAAAGATTAATATCTTTACCACAATATTGTAATGTAGTGATCAGAACTTGGACACTTCCAACATGGATATACATGTACTTTCTATCTTTGTTATGCCTATGGATGTTTTCCCAATTAACGAGATTAACGTGTCCCACATCATACTTACAGTCTTTTATTTCTAAATCTCCTTCCATCGTTTCATATATGTACTTACTCTTCAATTGAAAGATAGATTTCTTATAGATCTTGTCTTCATGAATTATGCGAAGACTCCATTTCCTTTGACTTTTTCGTTATCATTGTCTACAACAAACTCTTCTCCTTGAAGATCACCAAGATAAATCAAGCTACTTTCCATCATATGGCTGGTCTTTTCATAATCACTTTCTTCATTTTCATCTTCTAGTATAATTTGAACAATTCCTTTGTTGTTATTTAGTGGTAGCTCTAGTGCTTCTTCCTTACCTAGCTCGAAGTAATATAAGCTTCCTAAAGTTTCAATCAACTTATTATTCTTCATGTTTTTGCATTCATTAGCATAATGTCCTACTTCTCCGTATGCCCAATATTTGTAGTTGTTTTTTCCTACAAGATAATAAACTGCTTTCCTAAAAAATCTTCATTTTTTATGACTTGGTTTGTTATAATATTTTATTTTATATTTCTCTCCCCTTTGCTTATTAAAGCTCTTTTTCTTATAAAATTTTCTTTTTCTTCTCCTTCCAGGTACCTTTCCCCATTGGTGAGGTGAATTCTAACAAGCTAGAAATTGCTTCTTAATTTTCTTTTGCTTTTGTAGATCATTGATCATTGATCCATTTTCTTAAATAAGAGATTCTTGAACCAAGGGTATCAATGTCATTTGCTCTTTCGAACCATGCAATGTTTTTTCATTAATTATAGAATTCATCAGATATGATAATTTGTCATAGAACATACTAAGATTAGTTTCATTATGCTCGATTTTATAATAATATTCACTAAAATCAGCAATATAATTCTCCAGGTACATCATATCTTATAATTCTATGTTACTAATGTTTCTTTTCTATTCTCTTGTTTTTCCTTCAGAATCAAGTTTAGGACCAATAAACTCAGTTTCGATTTCTTTGCATAAATTTTTGAACATTACAGCTTGTGTCTCCATCATTCTTAATGTATTTTTACCGTCTTTATTTAATGAGTCATACCAATCAACTACTGTGCTTGAAAAACCGTGGTTGATGTAATTCAAAAAATTTCCTACAATCCATGTGGTATTTAACTTTAAGATACTATTCATTCCTCTTTTCCAGTGCCCAAATATTTCTTCTCTATTATGAGCTACATCAATGTTTAGGATACATCTTGTTCAGCTAATTGGGGTAAGGGTAATTCTTTCAAAGGTCGTAGTTTTCCTTGGGATAATCCCAAAAGAAAAGTTAGTTGTACGGCCTGCTAGAATGTACCCAGGCCTCATAAAATAGGTATTTCTTCTAGGAGGTTCACCAGATTCCTTAAGTTTAAGAATTAGGTTGTTAACTAGATTGGACTCAATTTATATTTGTTAAGCTCTTCTCCAATCTCGTTAATCTCGTCGTCAAATATTATTTTACCATATGTTTCCATCCAGTTTCTTTCCAATTTCTTCTAAAGGCTCCGTAGTAAGATATTCTAGCTTAATTAGATTTATCTGCTGATATATTTCTTCTTCTAATTGGACATTATTCGTCTCTTTATTATCATCAGTTAAAACGTCTTGTTTATCAATAATTACGCTTGTGATTTTGTTTCATTCTTCTAGATTTTGTTCTTTATCTAACATATTCTGTAATTCTTCCAAATTACCTCTTTGCCTTTTCATACGATTTTTTACCTAATTTTTCTCTTACTTTTTTTTGGATTTTTTTTATCATGCAAAGGAAATGGATTTTTGTTTTTCGGGTTTTGGAAAGGATATTTATGCTGAAAGCAAGTACTATTACTTAAAGTCGATTTTTCACTGTGTTTGATTTCGTTAAGTAAAGAAAGATGGATTACTAATGATTACTTCTTGATCTCCTTGACTTCAGTCCTAATTTTTGCTAGTTCAACTTTTAATTCTAAAACTATGTCAGCGATATAATTTAATCGAGGTGTTACTGAGCTTCTCCCTTTTGGTGAGTGAACAATATGTGAATAATTAGGAGCAGGACAATTAGGTGATGACTCTAGCATTAAACAGAGTTAATTAGGTTAATTAAATATTAATTAGCTTAATAATCTTAATTGTTTTTGATCATGTGCCTCTGACACCAAATGACAGAGGATCTCGAGTACTACTAATGAGAGAAATTACACATGCACACATTTAAAATTTTCAGAAGTAGGTTCTTAAGAATTGAGGTTAAAAATGCAAATTTCAAAAGTTTAGGGGTTCAAGAAAAAACGGACAACACCTATAAATTCAGACAACAAACTTTAAGGTACTAAAATCTTTGCTCCAAAAACGTAGGCCATAAATTATTAATGCCATGTATGTCGGGTTACCTGAGGATTAACTCCCCGCTTAAATGAAGATCAAAAGCCACATGCTTGAGTAATCAACCTAGTTTATTACCCCTTAATTGGGTTTTTTGTGGCTAAGCCTAACCTAAAACTAACCCTTAAATCGCTGTAAAAAGTTCTCAGAGTGCCTTTTTACAAGGGAAAATTAAGGATCTCAAAATTAGGGAAAAAAGGGTATTTGTAGGTAAGGAAAACTGGGAAAACATGAAGAGGGTTGCCCAGGCGACAGGCAAAATTCAAAGGGCACAGTTGACGGCCTGCCTTCGCCAGCCCCTGAAACGATGGGTGGCACTATAGGCTGGCAACGGTCATATCGTCGATTACACGATGACCGTTGCTGCCTTGTGTCTTTGATTCTTCACTTTTCCTCTTGTTCCTTCTTTGCCCTTTTTTACGACATTAATTTATTATCTACAAAAGTATATAGAACAAATAAAAATCCTAAAGATTATGTTACTATATGAGCCAAAAATTAGGCAATAGAGACATGCAAAATATGATAATTTAGCACGAACAAATACCACCACACCTATTGTTTGCTCGTCCTTGAGCAAAACAAAAGAGAGACTAACTTAGGAGCTTAGCACACTTTCGTAGAAATCATGGTTGCATTTAGCATACGCGAAAAGTCCTTTAAACCCCTTGGTGTTCCTAAGTGGATGGATGAGCTCTCGTGAAGGTTTGTAGGAAATATACCTATAAGATGTTTGAAATATTTTTTTGGATTCTATTTTTCAAAAGCAGAGCATATATATAAGGTAGAGGGGAAAATGTGTACACATCTAGATCAATTTGATCAACTTGACAACCTAGCTACTAAGCCATTTACAAGCAAAACATAAATTTAAGACTCACATGGTCTATAAATGCAAATAGACTCTCATTTTTCACACCACACAGCAAAATGGCATGATTTGTACACCTCGTGCTTTGTAGAAAGTGTATTGACTCTTAATGCTAGGATGAGGTCGGGTAAAAAGGTCATTTCCACTGGTCGTATGACTCCCTTTTACTAGATCACATTTTTCCTATTTTTTCCACTTTATTTTCATTTTTCTTCTTATGCTCCTTCACCTAGGTAGATAGTTCTTGGTTTATTAGGCCTTGAACTCCCGAAGGAATAACTTAGCACATATTTGAACTGCTTTCCTAATTAGTGGGGTTTTATTTGGATGTGCAAACAGCTTATTCAAGCCCAAATAGAGGGGTCGGAGTTAAGCTTACTTTTGCAATCACGAGTTCTCTATTTTTTTTCTTTTTTCCCATTTTGCCTACAAAGCCAGAGGTTAATTAACTAGGTAGAATGTCCCCAAGCCCAAATGTCAACAACTAACATCAAAAGTCAATGGTCAAGCATAAAGGTAGGTATAAAATCACACATGTGAAATGGGCTTATTATGAAAACTAGAGACTACATTGCAGACAAGTTTTCCATCATGCGTATTTAACCTATATATAAGCTAGCAACCAAGCTATTAAAGATCAAGAACCAATAAAAAAGGCACAAAAGTCCCCCAATGTCGAGAAGAAAAAACTATATAAAAATTAAAAGGTTTTCATAAAAATATGCTCAAAAGGGTATATGACTTCCCCACCTCCATGCCTAAATCTCATAATGTACTCATTGGGTGCCGAGGAACCACAACAACCACAAAAATTGACAAAAGAGAAAACAAAATAGAGCACACGAAAACACTAAACAAACATAGGTATACATAAGCTAACACACCCCCCCTAAAAACACAAACTCACGTAATCGACAACAAGAGCACACATATATAACAACCGACACCATCAACAATGAATATATACCAATGCAACAATGCCACCAATAACAAAACATAACTATGCACAAAGCACACACAAATGTGATCATAGCCATCAATTGGCTTCACAACATCTCAAGTTTCACCTCAATATTGATCACCGACAATAACATAACTTAATATCCACAATGAAACAAAAGGAAAAAGAAAGAAAAGAAAAAGAAGGGAGAGGTTATAATGATTATACTAGGTTGGGTATTGATTGTACCGGAAGTACACCTCTCTGGTATAGTGCAGTGGAGGCTTGCGGAGCATTAGCTACTCCCCCACATCACTCAGGGTTCGCATCTTTAGCTCGGACACTATCAAAGCTCGTGAGAGCTTATCATGTGCTATTGCATGCATCTCAGACTAATGTAAGTAAGAGAACATGACTGGGAAAGAAGCAAAGGTAGCCAATGTTCTCTTAAACTTATCAAATGCCATTCAAAAATGAAAAATATGATCGAAGAAAATACTCCACATGATCATCCTTGGTACGTCCTGTAGGTATGGACAATATGGGTTAAGGGAGGGATTACACCTAGGGACTCGTAGAATGCATGCAAATGAGAGGGGGTGGTGGAAAGTAATGAGGATAAAATGGTGGCTATGTTAAGTGACTCGGTGTACATGGGGTCCATATACTCAATGCTAGGAGTGACACCAACCACCCTACTATCACCATAGAACTCTACAAAGGAAGCCTCCTCAAGAAATGTCTTGACCGAAGTAGATTCTTTCAACTAGTCGGGTAGATCATCCTTAATAAAATTAGCATCGCCTTTAAAAGACTCACCCATCTCTAACCCAGTGCACTGAGCTAAAGGGATGGGAGAAGCAAGTAATGTCAAGTTACCACTGGTAGTGTCTCTAGGTGTGCTAGAAAAGGAGGGACTGAGAAATGGTAAAGAGATTAAGGGAGGGTCAATCACTTCCTCTGAGACAGTCAAGGGTGTATCAATAGTAGGATCGGCCTCTAGGGGAAGAGAAGACTCATGATCATCATAGAGACTAGCCTCAACTGTAGGAGAAGCTAAACTGGGGTTGGTCTCATGCAATAGGCCACACTCCCTCATCTCTCTAACAAAGTGCATATGTCGCTTATGCAATGTCTTTATTATGGCATTAAGTCTAGCATAACATTCATCAGAAATATCATAGTAAGGACAAGAATTTGCATCATGGTCAAAAGATTACCAATAAGAGCACACAACATAAGGGTAAGAAGAATGATGATGAAATGAATCCCTAAATTAATCTACTCCTGCAAATTGAGTGCATAAACCATAAGGAACGGGGGAAGGGCACGCAAAAGATTCACTAGCACTCTAATGTTGCCATTGATACCAAGCTAGAGACTCAAACATGTCCTACATATCATCAACATCAAAAGAGCATAGACCACCATAACACATGGACTCAAGAGTAGTACAGGTCATATGTGGTATCCCCTCAAGCACAACATTGCATATTTGCTATTTGTCATATGTAAAATACACATATTGAGCATGATGATAATTTAATCTAGACAAATATTGCAAAAAGGTTCATGCTCAAATTGAGGTAAATGAAAAATATCCATTTTGATTTAAAAAAAATTTTTAATTTCTCAATTTTTTGGGATTTTCCAAAGGCCTAGCCTTGAATGCTTAAGTAAACCCCAATATTAAAAAGCATGAAGTCCTGGCAGTAGCGCCAAAAACTTGATCAAAACAACTTGAAGTTTTAATATTTATGAACCCAAGTGCAAGGTTTATTGTCGAGTTCTTTGAGTGTCATCCAATTGAAGTTGGCTTTCAAATATCGAGATCAGCTCAAGCATTTCAAGCTAAGCTAAGTGAAAAGGAAAGACAGATGAGCTAAATTAATCTGGCAAACACAAAAGAACAAGTTTAGAGTTGTGATTAAGCTAAATGATGAACCAAGTAATTGAGATGGGTCCTAACCTATCGAACCTGCACTAAAAATAAGAGATGGTCAGTTGCACCATCAAAGACCACCGAAGCCTTCTCTCAAGGGTCGTGAGCTAGTCTAATTAGTCAAACCAGTTATTTTTATGGGTTTTCCTAATTAGACCGCGGGATCAGCAACCCTCAGACCTAGCTAGTATCGGTATTATTTTCATGTCCAAATCTCGGCTATTTCCCTCCCCTACACACTTACTGATTGACCTCTTCTCTTAGCATAAGTCGATAGCCCTAAAACCTAGATGGAAGCTGTCTTAAACATTTCATCGAACACTTGGCGAACATGAGAGAAAACTCGAAGTTCAAAGCATAAATTGGGTATGGGCAGGCATAATCCAAGACTAATTAGCCATCAAGAGGCTAATCGCAATCCAAGCTAATAAAAACTAGCTACTAATCATCACAATAAAACAATTAAACCCAACTACAACTAAGTTAAGAAACAAGCAAATAAACAAAAACTAAGGAGGAGAGAGAATGAAACTAATCTAATCTAACAAGCTAAATAAACATCGAATGACAATAAAAACTAAACATTTAAACCAAATAAAATTCAACATAAGAGCTAAGCTAACAAAATCTAAACAAGAACACAATATGAAATAGAGAGAGGAAGAGAATAGAAAACTTAGTGATTGCATGAGTGGATATCAAAATCCATATGCTTGAATCCAAAATCCATAAAAACAAATCATAATCTACCTAGTTTATAACCTAACCTAAAACTAACCCTAAAATCTCTACACAAAAGTCCCTAGAGTGCTTTTTTACAAGGGAAAATTAAGCATCCTGAAATTAGGCCAAAAGTGACATTTATAGGTAACAATTACTGGGAAAGCATGCAGGGGGCCGCCCAGGTGACATGCAGCCATCACCCTCCTAGAATTCGATCAGGGCAGGTGATGGCTCACCGTCGCCAGCCCGTGGAACCATGGTTGGCACTGCAGGCTAGCAATGGTCATGCCATCGACTACACGAAGGTCATTGCTTGCCTTGTGCCATTGATTCTTCACTTTTTGTCTTGTTCCTTCTTTGCTTCTTTTTGCTGCATTTGCTCGATTGAGCTCATTTTCCATAAAAGTAAATAAAGTAAAAATCCTAAAGATTATATTATTATATGAACCAAAAAATAGGCGATAAAGGCATGTAAAATATGATAGTTTCGTATCGAACAAATACCCCTAAACCTATCCTTTGTTGGCCTCGAGCAAAACAAAGGAAAGATAATCTCGGAATCTAACCGACTTTTGAAGGCATCACATTTGCATTAAGCATATGCAAGAAGCTCTTTAAACCCCTTTTGTGTTCCCAAGTGGGTAACTGAGGTCTCGTGAAGGTTTGTAGAAGATATGCCCACAAAATCTTTGAAATAGTTTTTTGGATTTTTTTTTCAAAATCAAAGCATGTATATAAGGCAGAGGGGAAAAAATGTACACATCTAGATCGATTCTGTCTCCCTAACAACTTGGCTACTACGACACATACAATCAAAACATACATTCAAGACACACATAGGCTATAAATGCACACTAGTTCCGATTTTTCACCACTGGCAACACAATGACACGATTTGTACACCTCTGCGTTTCGTGCAAAGTGTATTAACTATTAATGCTAGGTTGAAATTGAGCAAAAAGGTAATTTCCAGTTGGCGTATGACTCCCCTTTGTTGGATCACATTCTTGCTCTCGTTTTTCTTTTTTTTTTTAGTTTTCTCTTGTGCTCTTGCGCTCGGGTGGGTAGTTCTTGGCTTGTTCAGCCTTGAACTCCTTGAGGACCAACTTAGAACATATTTGGACTTCTTCCCTAATTAGGGCTTATTGGATTACAAAGTACTTATTGAATCCCAAATAGAGGTAGATGACTTAAGCTTACTTTTGTAACCACATTTTCTCATTTTTTTTTCTCAGTTTGGCTGCAATGTCGAAAGTCGATTAACCAAGTTGAATATCCCCAAACCTAAATTTCAACCACTAACACCCAAAGTCAATGGTTAAGTGCACAACGTAGGTAAAAACTACACATGTGAAAAGGGGTTACTATGAAAAATCGAAAACCACATTGTAGACAAGTGTTCCACCATGCAATTTGATCTATGTACGCACTAGCAACCAAGCTATCAAATATCAAAAACAAAAAAAAAAGGCACAAAAGTGCCCCATAGCTAAGAAGAAAAACTATACAAAAATTAAAAGATTTTCACAAAAATACACCCAAAAGGGTATATGACTTCCCATCCTAAGCCTAAATATTATAGTGCCTTCATTGGAAGCCGAGGAGTCACAATAACCATAAAAATGCATAAAATCCAAAACAAAACAGAGCACACAAAAACACTAAAAAAACACACATGAACAACACACATATACACAAGCTAACACACTAATCCAAAAACACAACCTCACCCAATCGACAACAAGAGTGTGTA